>JAAIIK010000054.1:1385899-1412136 GCA_014706435.1 Silurus glanis
AGAGAGAGAGAGAGAGAGAGAGAGAGAGAGAAGATGACAGGAAAGAGGAAAGAACATAATGCAGATGGTGAGAAGGTGAGAAAAAGGCGTACATCTGCTGAACAGTCTACACTACACCGTAATAATGTGGTCTGGTACGAGTGTAGGACGAGCCGCGACCGCCACGCCGAGAGACTTCGAGGTATTTAAAGATGATTGACAGCCCGGGATGCCGTTTGACTCAAATGAAAAGTGACACATGTTGATTTGTCTCCAGCCTACATATCCGAACCAAGTTCGAAGTAAAAGTCACGCTATTTGAGAGTGCGTATGTGAAAGTGTGTGTGTGTGTGTGTGTGTGTGTGTGTACATGTCTGTATTTCCAAACATTATATCTTGATGAATTCTCGGAACTGCTCTAGGGCTCTATGGTCTATAACATTATAGCATACATTATTCAAAGCAGGTCTTTATGTCTTTGCACTGTTTACACATTGACTTCCAAAGACATCTATCCTAGGACCTAGAAAAAATGAACCGATTTGAACTGTCACTTGGTTAGATGTTGCAGATGGTCCCTAAACATACCCTAAGAAGTTTGACATTTTATGCTTCAGTGCATCTCATATGGATACTGTGGAATCGTTCATACAAACTTCCTCTCAATCAGAATATCTATCCTGTGCTTATACATGTTCTTTTCGGTTTGATCATCTACCAGTTCCCACCCACCAGACAGATTTTTTTTAATGCCATACAAAAAGCTACCAACTGGCAAGGATAAATGCTTGGACGTTCTTCCTTTGAGATGCATGACTCCAGCTACCGCATGCTTTCAAAGTGCTGCTCATTCTATGGCAAAGTGTAGTGCAACACACTCAGGGGAAAGCATCTCCTCGTGTTCCAGCTGTAAAAACCTGTTTCAGCAAACATAGCACTTTTTCTTTTAATCTTTTTTTATTCTGTATTTTATTTACATGGTTTATGTTGTATTTGGTTACCATGAGAGGCAGTATAAATTAAATGCTATTATTATTATTATTATAATTTTTATTATTATTATTATTATTATTATTATTATTATTATTATTATTATTATTAATATAGACATGTACATCATCATTACTTTTTTTTTTTGATAAAGCAGCATTATGCAAATAAAATCCACATTTACCTCTTAAGTTCGAAGAAAAAAAAAAATCAGTGCTTAATGCCCTGTGCGCCCATGAATGTAAATGAGGTCAATTATATCTCTTTGCATTAATCAATCCGATGTGCGTTACTATTTTGTGCTACATTTTCATTTCGAGCAGGGAGCCATGAGAGACAAAGCCTAGGTCCTTTGTTATACATAGGTCACGTAGGTTATGTTTTCTTATACTGAGACAGTCATATGCAAACTCTGCTCTGGCTCAGTGGGCTGCATAGTGGGGGGGGGGGGACCCAACATGAAACAAAAGGTTGAAGGTTTTTGCAAAATATAGGCTTGTTATCATCTACTTGTCTACTGTTTATGAATAGATTCATATTTTCCAATATTTCTGGATGCAGTAGCATGAAATTTTCAGTAGCATGCAGTAGCATGAAACAGACCCAAACCTGTTCCAGCATGACAATGCTCCTGTGCACAAAGCCAGCTTCATGAAGATAGCTTACATATTTTGCATTGGAAGATCTTCAGTCGTCTGCTATAGAGCTCTGATTTCAAACCTAATAAACATCGTCTCTAGGTTACGTATGTAACCCTGGTTCCCTGAGTAAACGAGACGCTGCATCAACAACGATTTGGGAAGGCTTCCGCATTGTCCATGCTCTGAATCACGTGTGTAATCTGTCTAATGAAAAGGCGTGACGTCACCAGTCGAGCAATAAAACGCACATGCGGGTGAGCCGACGCTAGCTTTTGAAAAGGGAGGGAAGCGCGCCAGGGATGCAGAAAGTGTGGCCTGGAGACTCATTCCCTCAGTGAATCAGGGTTACATACGTAACCTAGAGAGGTCCCCTTTCAGGAACTCGAGCTATGTCAACAACACTTTAGGAACGAGAGTCCAATCATGCCAGACTGACCAGTGTGGCTGGGCACAGCCAGGAGTGGCTCTAAGTTCAAGGTTATAGATCCTGACAAAGGTCAGTGGGGTAGACCAGCCCACAGCATTGCAAATGTCTTGGAGGGGAACTCCAGAGCACCAGTCCGCAGAGGCCGCCACACCCTGGGTAGAGTGAGCTCTGACCCTGAAAAGAGTGGGGAGACCAGAGGACTCATAGGAGGATGAGATAACATCCACTCCACCTGCTGAGGGTCTGCTTGTTCGCACGGGGCCCTTTTTTTTAATAGGGACCGGAGCAGACAAACCGCTGCTCTCACTTCCTCCACAGCTCTGTCCTGTGGATGTATGTATCCTGACACAGTTGGTTTAGCCTTTCCTGGTCAGGGGCCCAAAAAGAAAGAGGATAGAATGCTGCAGCATGACAGGTCGTAGAGGAACGAAACATACCCTTTTCTGGGGTAGAGAAAGGCACTGGCCATGCATGAGGTGAACTCCAGGAGGGACAGGTCCATGTAGAGGGTCTGTAGGTCCCTGACCATCTTCAAGAAAGAGATAGCCAGAAGAAAGGCAGTCTTAACTGACAGAAACCCAAGGGCCACCTCGGCCAAGGGCTCGAAGGAAGGCTTAGACGGAGCCTCCAAAACAATGGGCAAGTCCCACACAGCCTTGGCTGCCTCTATACCATGCCGTCCAGAGCTAAGTGAGTGGGGGAAAACCAGAGGGGACAGTTTGATTTACATTTAAATGTAAAGTTTGCGGCATTTAGCAGACGCCCTTGTCCAGAGCAACGTACAAACGTGCTTTGAGTCTCTAGCAATGAATAAATCTACACTACAACAACTACTAACTCTTGATTTTAACAAAGCAAACTTGGAAAGTGCAAATTTAGGTGTTTCAGGAAGAGGTAGGTCTTCAACTGTTTAAAGATAGCCAGGGACACCGCTGTTTGGACACCTCAGTGCCAGAACAGAGAAGAGCCTTAAAGTATACTTACCTCTCATTCTGAGAGAAGGTAGTACCAGTCGAGCAGTGCTGGAGGATCCCAGACAACATGGTGCAGTGCGAGGTGTGATGAGGTCTCTGAGGTAAGATGGTGTCGCAAACAGATCCACTTGTGCTGTGTAAAACTTCCTTCAAATCTGCTCCACCACCTTGGTAGAGCCTTCATTCCCTGGGCCTTAACCCTTGCATGGCTCCCAGCACAGGGCCCTGAGACAGGAACGCAGGCTCTCTGTGAGACCTTGATGGTTGGTTGCCCTTCTGGGAGAACCCTCTGTCTCTTTGCCACCAATAGGCCTCATCTGCAGGCGGCCAAGTGGAATCACGTGGACCCACTGAGACACGTGTGGCAGTCGTTTCCTGGCGAGACAGGTCTTTGGTACGCCCAGATCAGCTGTGGGTTACTAAGGCTGACATGGACCAGCCAACGGCTTTAGCTGTTTCTTTAGTGGCCCTAAGAGCTGGGTCGGCAGAGCAACGTAGCTCCTGAATATCGTCAGCCCCAGAGCTCAGCCCCTCCTCCAACTCCCGCAGTAAGTCAGCCTGGTATGCCTGCAATAGAGCCATGGTGTGCAGGCAGCCGGCAGCCTGACCTGCTGCTGTGTCAGCCTTGCCCACCAACGCTGAAGTGGTTTGCAAGTGCTTGGTGGGCAAAACCAGGGCCCTAAGGGACGATGCTGCACCCAGGAAGAGATACTGTCTCTTCAACCCGGGGCATCGCCCCACAACTGCTCTCTTTTAACCCCACTGCATTAGCGTAGAGGGAGATATTAAGGTTGGAAAGGCGGACCAGGTATGGGCTGCTCCAGGATCTGGACACCTCAGTGTGCAGATCCAAGAAGAAGGGCTGACCTTGGCATGGCGGTAGTGTGGTGGGGTGCAGAAAGCATTCGTCCAGCTTACTAGGCAGATGCTGCTTCTGCTTATCGTCTGGCTAAGCTAATTCGAGCTTTGACACAGCACGAGTCACCACCTCCAGGAGCTCCTTGTACAGGATTGACTGGGGCGTGTCAGCGGCCTTGCTCATCTCCATGCCCTCCCCCTCCTCGGAGGAAAAAGGTGGAGTGCAGTGCTCCCTCTACTGGCGAAGAAACCGCCGAACGCCATGCTTCCAAAAACAGTGAGAGAGTGCTGGATCTAGCAGGAGAGTCAGGAGAAAGGGACAAGCCCGTCTCCAAGCCCTCCACCAGATCCGCCCAAATCTGCTGGAACATCTTCCCACAAGAGTGAAGGTTATTATAAAAGGAAATACAGACTAAATGTGAAATGGAATGTTCAGAAAATACATAAGTTTTATGGTGAAGTGTCTATAAACTTTTGTCTATATAGGGCATACAAGTCTATGTTTGGTATTAATAAGGAGATCATTATTTAGCATTTTTGGAAGAAGTCTCCATTTACAGCAGTTTCTAGTAATCTTATTGCCTGAGAGAAAGAAAAAGAAAAAAGAGAGAAAAAGACAGAGCCAGAGGGGGAGTGCTGTTTGTAGATTGATATGCTCCACAGTTTTGAATGCTCCACAACATTAAACAAGATTTGTCACAATTTGGCAGATAAGAACATGGATTTGAATACAATTTGAATTATTTTCTTACTGCTTGAGCTTTGTACATAAAGCCCTATCTCAGGGATTTACACTGTTAAACTTGCATTAGCATTAGCAAAGACTGTCATGAGATTACTTTCAAGTGACCTAAATAAGATAAACGTACCAAATTTGGTTAATGGTTGATGATGTTCATGCCTGCTGTCTCTCTACTATGTTATGAGTTTTAAGCAGTTGTGGACATTACTGAAGTATATGTAGTTTTTCACATTACTTAAGCAGCTTTTTTAATCTGTACTTTACTGAAGTATTACCATTTGGGGAGCACAAACATAAAGTTCAGCATCAGTTCAAAAGCAAGCTGAACATTTTGAGAGGAATAAGTGATGGAAGAAATACTTGACTGGAACCTTACAACACTCACAACACTCACAACACTTATGGCCTTATATGCACGATTTTTTTAGAAGTAAGTAAAAAGATTTTGGGCTCATGATAATTGTAATAGATATCAATCAGTGTTTGACTCATTAATATCATTCTATGAATGTATTTATGTGCTAAGACATTAGTCTTTTCATATAAACTGAGTTGAGTAAGCAAAGAGTCTTGTGACCAAATTTATAATAGCAACATTATAGCCATAGTAAATCATAATACTTGGTATACTTAAGTACATTTGAAGGCAAATCATTTTGTACTTTTACTCGAGTGAAAGTTAAAAGGAAGCACTTTTACTGGAGTAATATTTGACAAAGCGCATCTCTACTTTAACTCAAGTATATGTTTTTTGTGTATTAAATTAGCAAATTAGCATCAATACTAACAAATCCATTTGTCTTGCTTAAAAATGCATAATTTTTGCATTCTGATTTGAGTACAGTGTCTTCACCATCATTTTTTAAGACATATGGAGACTATCTGACCTTTCAATGGTCACACAGGCTTTAAATTGCAAATTTGCACTTGATAAATAGAGATAAAACCCTCAAGATTAAGTTGTGACACTAACTCCACTTTGAGTCACGCTGCACAATGCAACACTGTCAACGATTCCTTCCTATAACAACGTACCTCATGTTCCGTTCATGCAGTTGCCCTGTAACCCAACACATTAGCAATTAATGACTTGTTAGCACAGCATAGTTTTAAAATATAGACTAGCGCTCGTCATAATACAAACAGCGAGAATGAATTGCAAGTGGGCAAATAGCCTTAAAAGGTCAAAACTTATTACGTTGGTTGTCCTTCATTTAAGAGAAAAGACTTATTGTGCCAAGTGCTTTGCCCCTTCCATCACTGTAATTGCTTGCTTTGGTGGCGTATATATTAAACAAAATCTTGACCTGCAGTGAAGAATATCCTGATAGAAGACTCGCTAATCTGTTTTACAGTGGTAAGATGATTCTGTCTTCTTCATGCAAATTTATGGGCATATTGTTCATAACAGACATGCAGAATTCAACTTGCAAAGACAGACAGAGAGAGTGAGAAAGAATGAGAGAGAGAGAGATAAATAGGTGCAGACTTCTAAACTAATCAGCTTGGTAAAGGGTTTGAGCCAAAAAAAATTGTACCACACATGATAGTGACTGTGAGTGGGATCAGCTCCTCCCTGAAAATGCCGATGTTTTGTGGCTCTCTTTTTGAAAGCAAAATGTCAAAAATTGCTGACTCAGTGGGCCATTAGCATACGTTAATATTCACTTCATGAGGACGTTGCCAGTTTTCCCAATTGCAAATGCAAAGTGAGCTGTGGCGCTTCCTCTTTCTGTGCTTGCGCTTTGCATTCAGCTCAGTGTTACCCGGGGAAAATGCAGCTGCGAGAAAGCAGGCAATGATGAGTTTTGAAACAATTCCCAAAAAATGTGGTCCATTTGAGAGGCATTGGAATTAAAAAAAAAAAAAGAAAAGAGCACACAGAAATGAAGCATAACTGTGCGCACATAATCTTTAGCTGAACAGAGAAAGAGGCCAAGCACTCTTCAATCATCACTATTGATATTTCCTTTAAACATTTTTTCCCTGTCCTGGATGAAAAGTGAAACTGATAAAACATGATCCACGTTTCGATTTCAAATGCTATGTTGTGCAATCGTGCTTTTTATAGACATTTATTTAAAGTCAAGTAGGCTTTTATTTTCATTTCAACCATATACCATTTCAACCATATAGTATAGTACACAGTGAAATGAAAGAACATTCTCTCAGACCAAAGTGCTACATAAGAAACACAAAACACAGAACTACACAAAACTGACTAGGATGCTACACAAAGTGCACATATGCAACAATTTTACTGCAAAAACATTGACACTGCAGCACTGATCAGAAGATTCGTGTAAGTGCAAATAAATTGTCTATATAATAATAAATGTACATGTAAACATGTGCATGTGTGTGTGTGAGTTCAGTCCTTTTATGTTGAATAGTCGAATGGCTTGCAGAACAGAAACCTCTACACAGACTGGCTTTGCGGGCTTGAATGCTTCGGTACCTTTTCCCAGACTGCAGGAAAGTGAGGAATGTGTATGAGGGGTGTGTGTGTGTGATCAGCCACAACACTGTTGGCTTTGTGAATGCAGCGTGAGGTGTAAATGAGAGGGAGGAGTGTGTATGAGGGGTGTGTGTGTGTGATCAGCCACAATACTGTTGGCTTCGTGAATGCAGCGTGAGGTGTAAATGTTTATGAGAGGAATCAGTGATGGAGGGAATAGAGACTCCTATGATCTTCTCAACCATCCTCATTATCTTCTGTTGGACCAAACCAAAATCCTCCAACCAGGAAGTGATGCAGCTGCTTAGGATGCTCTTGATGATCCATCTGCTGAATGTTGTGAGGATGGATAATGGGAGCTGGGCTCCATGAAATGTATTTTGAACGTTTATTTGCGCTTGGAATGAAATGAAAATGTAGCCATAAGTCAGGATGGGGTCCAAACCCTTACTGTAGGACCCCCAATGAACAGAACACCCTAAAAGAACACGATAGATTAACATACATAGTAGATCTGTGGTAACGTCACATACTGATGCTATTCTTTGCTTTTCTTTTTTTTTTTTATAACACGGTCAGCATTACAAATTCATTTATAAATCATTGCACTGATGCACTCAATCTAATTACAGCTTGATTGGTCAATTTGAAATTAAGCTCCTCCCTATAGAATTGATAATGCGCTATTGAAAATTCTGTTCTATAGTGCCACCATCAGACACCCTTTCCTTATCTAGCATGCTTGAGTAATGGTATGAATTCCAAATGAAAACAAGGAGTTGAAGATGTAGTGCTGTAAATCAGAACAAAAACAAGTTCTCGACACTAATAGGATTCCTGTACTAATTGTACAACTCCTGCTAATAGTAAATAGTAAAACATTGTGTCTGAGAGTATACCAGTTAATCTATTAGTGTACAGTATAGTATACACCATATACAGTATACAGAATCTATAAGTGTGAATGTAAATACAGTGAATATTAGTGTTTACCCCCATAGTTTAAAAGTGTACATACTCTGTAAATGTTAGTCCATGTTCTCTGTGGATGTGACTTTGAGTGTGAGTGTATTCTGCAAATGATATGAGTAGATTGTGTATTGTCCGTTAGTCTGAGTGGATATTGTATACCCCGTGAGTGTAAGTGTATATATCCAATCAGGATCAAGTATGGTATGTGTTTTTGTGCATTGCATTCCACATTTAGTCCCAATTTGCTCTTATAATTCCTCCCACTCTTCTGGGAAGATGTTCCACTATAGGTTTTAGAGTGTGCTTATATATATTTGTGTTCATCAGCCACAAGGGTACTACGAAAGGCAGTTACTGATGTAGGTGAGGAGACCTGGGGTGAAGTCAGAGTTCCAATTCATCCCAAAGGTGTTCAGTAGGGATGAGATCAGAGCTCTATAGCAGGACACTGAAGATCTTCCTCTCCAAAGCATGTAAACCAAATCTTCAAGGAGCACACTTCGTGCACAGGGACATCGCCATGCTGGAACAGGTTTGGGTTTCCAAGTTCAAGTGAATGCAAAATTTAAAGACTAATGTAAAGACATCCCATACAACTGAGTGCCTCCAGCTTTGTGGTAACAGTTTGGAAAAGAACCACATACAGACTTAAAGTCATGGTGACCCAATACTTTTGGAAATACAGTGTATACACCATGACTGTGTTATGAAGTGAAGTGTATAATCTATGTGAGTGTTGGTGTGTACACTCCATGACTCTGATAGTACACTGTGTACTTTGTGTACTTTGTACAGTATACTCTGTGTGAGTGTATATACTCCGAGTGAGAGTGTTTCATTTGTGAGTGTAACAAATATAGTTTGTGTGTATATCTAAAACACTTGAGTGTGAGTGTATATAACTCAGAGTGTAAGTTTACTGTATATGAATCTGTGTGTGTGTGTGTGTGTGTGTATACCTCCATGATTGTGAAAGTATAAAACTTCATGAGTGTGCGTGTAAAGAACTCCATGAGAGTTAGTGTAAATAATCTGTGCGTGTATATACACCATGGGTTTGAGTCTATAATGTACACTGTGAGTGCGAGTCTATATACTTCATGGATGTGACAGAATTAGGTTGCTCAGTAAAGGGATCAAATAAGCGAGTGAGCAGATAATGTATTCATCTCCTTGTCTCTTGTGAACAAGCTGGCATATAAGCTCTAACGGTTTTAATTGTCCCCCTTTCCTCAGCACTTACAAAGCAACTGTTTAAAATAATTTGAAGAGCAGTCTGTTTACATTGGGAATGCCAAGCTCTCTTCTTCTGTTCCTCTCCCAGACACATACACACACACACACACACACACACACGCACACATATATGTATATATATACACACACACAAACTATAAAGCCTGTGGTCTAATTACAGCTTGTTGTTTATTACCCTGAATATGTCTTTAGTGATGTCATTTCCTCTGTGTGCAAAGTGTCACGCATTTCTGTTTCTAAACACAAGGAGAGCCTGTTTTTCAGCAGCAGTGTTTAAACACCCCCACTTCTTCCTCAGGGGGTTACCAGCATCGCCGACAAGTCTCCTTATTATCAGTGACTTTGTCTTCATTGTTCGAAAGTTGTTTATAATTTGAAAAAATGTAAAAAAAAAAAAAAAAACAACTTTTTTTTATTACCATGTTGATTTCAGCAGTAAACTACTGCTGCTACTACTACTGATAATGATAATAATAATAGTTATAACAGTAAACTAATTGTAAGTGTGTACTGGGTGATTACACTCATGCTTCAGTCGTGTGGGTGCAACATTCATCAAATCTGTGCTTTCCCTGAGACAGCCTGAGTTTTTGTCCTGTATTGTGTTGTCACAGCAACTAAACACGTTGCTTGAGCCAGGATTTCGAGAGTACAGATGGGGGACGAAGCTAATGGGGTTATAAGTGGCTGTTATGCTAAATGGTTAGGTGGAAGAGCAAAACCTCCAATTGCTTCATTTCTGTATTTCGCTTTAAACAACCTATTGAAATTGGCTAGATTTCAATTCGGTTTCGATTCAGTTTCTGATTGATGTTTTATTGATATTGAAGTGTAACAATGTGGAATAAAAAAAGAACAAATAAAAAAACACTTGGAAAATGACGAGGTCATCGGAGGCTGTGTTTTTTCCTGTAACATCACGTGCTTTAATTCTACCTTCTAATCTACCTTACTGCAGAACTTACTCCACTACAGGTTAAAAGTCACTAATTCCAATATGAGATGAGTAAAAGTCTTAGAGTATCTGATTTGAACAATACTTGAGTATTTGTCTCATATTGAACGCAGGCTCAAACAAGTCCTCAACACCAAGACATGTTAGTAAAAAAAGCCAAAAGTTAATTTGTGAGGTTTTATTTCTTCCAATACAAATCAAATTGTACACCTCAAACCAAGATCAATGCAACAGCCTCTTCGACCTGCCAGTATGAACCAATGATCAAACAAGTCGGTGGTGGTAGCTCAGCGGTTAAGGCACTGGACTTTGGATCTGAAGGTCACAAGATCAAATCCCACCAATGGTGGGCCCTTGAGCAAGGCCCCTAACCCTCCCCTGTTTAATTGTAAGTCGCTCTGCATAAGGGCGTCTGCTGAATGACACAGTATGAAATTAGTAAAGCAATCTTTCAAAAAGGGATTAAGTCAAGTTTATTTCTATAGCGCTTTTCACAGCAGACATTGTCTCAAAGCAGCTTTACAGAATTTAACAGTTAAGGTGAACGATGTGCGTTTATCCCTGATGATCAGCCATGGCGACTGTGGCAATGAAAAACTCCCTTAGATGTTTTGAGGAAGAACCCTTGAGAGGAACCAGACTCAAAAGGGGAACCCATCCTCGTTTGGGTGATATCAAGAGTGTGATTATAAATCTTTAAACAGTACAGAACACTGGAGTGTGAGAACTAACATGAGCACTGGAGTGTGTGATTATGAGTAATGTTCTTTCTACAGTCTTATACAGTCATTTGAGGTTATGGAACCAGGAGTTACTGAGCTACTCATAAAATAGCTCAACATTTTAATGAATGATTAACAAATAAAATGACAGTATCATGTCATGGAGTAGAAGAACCATTAGTATTCAATGAACAAATAAAAGGAAGTAATTCAATCGAGATCAATTAAAACCAAATATTCAGAGCTGACTGTGATTTGATGCACCTTTTAATCTCAGAGAGGTGTGATATTTTTATTCAGCTTCAACAAAAGTTGGATCTTAAAGTTTTAGGAATTGATTCAAGCTCTTTTTAGACTTAAAATGAGGCAAGCAGTGCTAAAAAGTCGCTCACAGGCAGCAGATGCCTGTAGGGGAGTGTTGAGCCTTAATGACATCTTTGACAGAGGTGCAAAATGTAATTGGTTACAGTCATTGTCAATTACAGTATAGTGAAGTAAAAAAGTACATATATTGAATCATAACTGTCTTTGAGTCGAAAAGCAAAGTTGCTTAAATCTTTGATACTCAGTAAAATTGGAAAGTAGCCAAAAAAAAGCAAATGTCAAACAGTTACTCAGAAACTTTACCCCATTGATGAGTAATATTTGTATTTAATAAAATGACAGACATAAATGTAGTGGTTGTGGTTTGTAACCTACTGAATTCCCTTGTCATCAATATCTGAAACATATAAGGATGTTTTCTGATTTCGGATTGAGATCTGAATGCAGATAAGGATATTTGGAGCACTAAACAAATTGTTGCATCACAGCTTTACATGTGATGAATCTGTGAATCTATAAATCTGTGGTGAAGGTGCTTTCTGCGATGATGTGCTGGCTTTGTGGACACTGAATTTACAGCACACTTGTTTTTTTTTTCCTTGGAAGTTGATTGCCCAGCAAGAATGACAGGCTACCCTTTGAAGTACAAGCTCATCACAGCACACCATTCTAAAGTCCACCTCTATTTTTTTTTTTTATTCTGTCCTCAATCAGAGACAGATTGTTGCTTCCAGACCAGTCGGTAAATCGCACCGAGGCCACACTGTATGCTGATGAGGCTCAGCGCTGGAGTGTGATCAGCGAAGTTCATAATGTGATTTGAGCTCTGCTTTGAAGCACAGTTACACTTGAGTCAGCAGCGTGAACATCAGTGGACTGAGCATGCAGCCCTGAGGGGGGCCTGAGCTCAGTATGGTGGTCTCACTCATCCTGAATGGTCTCTGACCCAGTTAAAAAGGCAATGTTCAGGTCTCTGTCGGATGGTTATTTTAAATGCTGAACTAAAGCATAGAAGGGAATACCAGTTTTTTTTTTTCTATATTATACAATTAGATGGATTTGTATCAGAAGCATAATGGAAGCAAATACTGAGACATGCATGCTGTATAATATTCTAGGTTTAACTACACATTGATTGGTCAAATGTTGTGGTTCCATTTTTTACAACAAGCTCTGGCAATATTTCTATATGAAGGACAAATAATGTTTATATTAATTTACCCTGTTTAATTTTTCATTATTATTTGTATAATAACCTATACACCAATCAGGCATAAAATTATGACCACTTGCCTAATATTGTGTTGCCCCCCAGTCCTGCTTCTAACACATCAACATTGAGGACAAAATGTTCACTTGCTGCCTAATATCTCCCACCCTCTAACAGGTGCTATGATAAAGAGATAATCAGTGTTATTTACTTCACCACTTATAGGTCATAATGATCATAATGTTATGCCTGACCAGTATATGTACTGAATAATGTATGCTGACTTAGAAACACAGTCACTATATATGTAGAAGGTTCAGTATATGCTATGGAAGAAGTCTCCAGTTCTAGTGCTCAAATGTAACAGCAATAAATTTGTGATTTTTTTTTCAGGATAGATGTTTTTGTGTGTCATTAGTGATATAAGAGAGAAGAGGCTGGTGAAAAATTCCTATTTACAGCTGATATAAAATTAGTGAGAACTGGAGCTCCGATGGCATCAGGACATTCCACATAATTTTTCTTTCTCTTTTTCTTTTTCTTTCTCTTTATTTTTTATAATCAGCAAAAAGTTTAATGCACACATGATGGCAAATAAATGAAATTGATGTCTGAAAATAGGACTCATACATTACAGTAAAAAAGAAATATATAACATATATAATATTTTAACTTCAATCTTGTACATTTTTTTTCAGTTCAAGATCAGTTCAACATTGTGACAGTCGCAAATCAGCGAACACATATGCCACTAACAAAACCTCCTGCAAGAATTTAATTAAAGACCAAACCTGTGAGGAGATAAAGAGAGAGAGAAAAAAAGCTAGAACACATATAAACAAAACGACTCAGCAGCAGGAGATACTGTAAGAGCTACACAGAGCCGGTCTGAATGCAGGGACGTCTTTTAATCTATTCAGACAAGGAGCAGGTGAGTTACTTTCCGCTTATTAATAATTGATGCGAGTGCAGGGATTCCCTGTTCGCCCTTCATGGCGGTGGGAATGATTGGTTTGGAAATGCAATTTCAAAAAGGATTCAATCAATTCAGTTCAAATGTTTGAATGTGGCAGACGTTTAATTTGAGGTTGGGGAAAAAGATATTTTTGGTCATAGCATTATTTATGATGTGAATTTCAATGGATTTGGTCGGAATAGTTCAAACTGTTAGCATTCATAAATTCATAATGTAGTAGCCTTTACATTTTTGATTGATATACTTTATTTATCCGTTATATATCCATTATGTGGACACCTGACTCAAAAGGTTGTTCCTTAAACTGTTACCACAAATTTGGCACAATTGTAAAAGATGTCTTTAAATGTGATGCCATTGATTTTCACTTAAACTAGGAGACACAAACCTGTTCCAGCATGACAATTCCCCTGTGCACAAAGCCAGCTCCATGAAGATTAGCATTACATGGGTTGGAGTAGAAGATCTTGAGTAGCCTGCTATAGAGCTCCGACTTTAACCCTTCTGAACACCTTCAGGATGAATAGCATGAATGCTGAGTGCACCCCAGCGTTCCTCACCTCACCTCACCTCACCTACATCTGTATCTGACTTTACTAAACACCTTTGTGGCTGAATGAACACAAATCTCCACAATCACACTCTGAAATCTAGTGAAACATCTTCCCAGAAGAGTGGAGGGAATTATAATAGCAATTAGATACTAAATGTGGAATGGGATTTTCAGAAAGCACAAATGAATCTAATGATTTGTCACACAACATTTTGTTCATAAAATCTACATCATATACTGTTAATCTAAATAATTCGAAATATAGCAGTGTGTATAAATTAGGTGTATTTGAGAAAAACACAATTTTAGACTATTAATGTATTTATTTTGACCGGTACTATAAACACCTAAAAACGTACTTGCCTACATAAAACTCAATTAGATGTATGATTTAACTAAGATTCAAAACATTGTCGCGTCGTTTGTGTTAATGTTTTTTTAATCGAAACTCTCAAAAACATGTTTTCATGAAAGCAACATTGGTTCAGTCCCAATCCTGGTTCACACGAAACAGTTCACACTCACTATAACAAGCACCTTTTTTTATGTTTCCTGCTTTCACCCTTTATATAAACCACTCAAAGTATTTTTCTTCCTTCCCCTAACTTGAATGTGTTATTGCATTTGCTTCGTCTTTCCTTTCCAGGTTTGTTACCTGCTTTGTTTTCTCTCTGCTAGTCCAGTTCTACCTACACTGCTCAATTGATCTCTGCCTAGTTTCTGACTTTCATTTTGCATACTACTTGGATTTTTTTTCTAATATCTCTATCTACCTCTCTCCTCCTCATAAAAATGTAAGTGTTAAAACCTTAAATATCGCAGTGGGGTTCTTTCCTATAAGAATTGATGGAGAGCAAGGAAAAGCCAATAGTGGGATGTTGGAATCAGGAGGTTAGAGTGTATATAACAAAGCCTGAGTCTTTAGTTATAACTCTACAAAGCCGATAAAATATCTGAAAAGTGTAGTGGGGAGTCTTTTTCACTTCCTTTTTTTTTTCAGGATTTTTCACTTACTCCCCTGCTGGTATTCCATTGGATCCACTGTGACACTGACCATGAAAATGAATGATTGTTTCCCGTTTATCTACTAGCACTGTTTTAATCCACAAAGCAGAAGGAAAAGAAAATATCAAACCAAGAATCAATATCACAAGTCTCTCAACTATACATGGTCCACTTGTGGTGGTGCTAGAGCCGATTTTCCCCAGATGTACCATTAGCATCAATCAGGAAGGAGTCTGTTTTCTGTCTGCAACATGGCCTGCCCTTGAAGGATTGTTTATTTTATTGTATTTTCTACTCAAGACATACTGCAAACTTGATGCATCGTGCATGAGAACGAGCTCCTGTATTTCACGTTTCGCCAACTCAATCTTCCACAAATTTGATCCAATTAGGGATTCCCATTCAGCCTTAAACATAAATTAGGAACTTGAGCAGATGGGTAATCTGTGAATGAGCAATTCTTTTTTTTTTCTTACCAGTGACACCATTGTCTGGCATTTGTCTCTTATTACACTGGCTGTTAGACAGATTAACCAATTAGAACATATCACAGCAAAAAGGAGTGAAGCGAAAGCAATTCTTCTGGGTAATCACTGTATAAACTCTCATTCACCCTTCCCCATATGGATCAGTGCAGCAGTGATATATAAATGCTGCGCTGTCAGCCATGAACACAAGTCTTAGGTCAGTCTGATTGTATATTTCGTACCAACACATAATATTCTGATCTTGGCAAACCATGGATCAAAAGTTTTGTTAATGTTTTTAGATAAAATGATGACATATGTGTACAGAAATACGCTAAACAATCATTAATGAAGGGCCACTGTTCAAAATCTAAGACAAGCTCGCATTTGGGCTTATGAAATGTCAGCTTTGGTGTTGATTTAGTACTGATAGTTGAACTCTAGCTGAATGAAATCTAATGATAGTTGAAGCAATAAGGCATTCTGGTAACATTTTGAGGAAGAGACTGGAAAAATCAGGTGCCCCAATACTTTTGTCATATAATATACTGTAACACCAAGCTTCCTGACTGTCCAAAATAAAGCACTTGAGATTATGAAACGGCAGCTTTGGTGTTAGATTTGGTGCTTTTAGCTAAAGACTATTATCGTCTAGCACAGATGAGAAACAAATGCAATAATGTATACATTGCAAATCATTATAGCCATGCCTGTTATACAAACTAAATTCAAAAAGATTTGTGACACTGTGCAAAATGTCAATAAAAATAATCAAATTACAGTCAAACCCGCTTATCTCGACCTCGGTTAACTCGCCAACCCTATTAAGTCGACGTTTTTGAAGTGGAACCGCCAAATTCTCGCTTTGTCTTAGCATTTTTTAATCGGTTATGTCGATTTTTTTTTATGTCACCGAACCCTAATGTCTCGAGCACAAGGGGGGGGCAAATTTGCCTCTTAACGTCGGTTATGTCAGGAATCCCCCTGCCACGCCCCCTTCGGCGGCGGCATTCCCCGAAGCACCCTGCTTCTTCTCCCGTGCGTGCCCCGCCCACACGGAGCTCCTCGCAGTCATGCTGATCACACACACCTGACTCTCATTCACTCACTCATCCCATCTCCTATTTAAGCCCCTCACCTCCACACACCCGCAGTCCGTTATTGTTTGTGCATGATTGTATGTGTTGGTTCATGGCGGTCTGTGTAATCGCATATACGTATCCCGCTACGTACCCTTCTTCTCGGACTCCGCATTCTCTCAACGTCACCCCGGATTACCCCGATCCTGCTGTTTTCCATGTTCACGCTGTCTGCACCACGGTTATCCGTTGCTGCCCAGCGCTGCACTTTCCATAGCGCGGATCCGTGGATTCTCTACACGAACTGTCTCTGCTTTCACAGAACTTCGTGGACCGCGCTCCCGAAACGCACCACTGGATATTACTGCTTCGCTACAAGTATTGGTGGATTATCTCCTGAGTATTCGCAATAAACTTTGTTTGCGTTTACTTCGGCTTCCGCCTCCTTATCCGCGTTACAGGTTTTCTCGATCCGCATGACCAATCAAACAAATCGCAGCAACGCTGTTGTGTAAAAAAACCTCCAAAAACACGTGCATGCACATTCTCATTTAATAACGCACATCATGTACATAAAGAAATTTCAAGCACGTTAATATATTGGCGCCATATTGGTTTTCGTTTATCTCGATCATCGGTTATCTCGACGCTTTTTGGCATCCCCTAGGCCGGCGACATAACCGGGTTCCACTGTATTTGCTAATTATTTTTTAACTGAGAATATATAGCATTTTAAGAAAGAAATATGGTAATTTTAAATGATTACGGCAACAGGTCTGAAAAAAGCGACTGGGCCATGTAAATCATGACTGTTTAAATGCAATGCTGCCTGAGAACCTAAAGATCATAGGCATTCAATATTGATCTCACTCTCAATGATTTCACCCTTGTTCCTTGTGTACAGAGATTTCTCCAAAGTAAGTAAAACAGATATTGAACTGTTTTTTTCAATTTTATGTTGAACATTATTCTGAAATTGTCCCACAATTTGTAGACACAGTCTTTCACGGAGTGGTGAAGCTCCGCCCATCTTTTCCTCTGAGAGACTCTGCTTCTCTAATATACACGATTTATACCCAATAATATTACTGACCTGTTGTCAATTAACCTCATTAGTTGCAGAATGTTTCTCCAACTGTTTAATTTTAATAACACTTACTTTTACTTAGTTTTATTGCCCCGTCCCAACTTTTTTTTTTCAGGTGTTGCAGCAATCAAATTCAAAATAATTTTATTTTCCCTAAAATTGTATATTTAATCAGGTTAAACCCATATTTTCTATGTTCTTTTGTGAATAATCATTGTATTCTGTTTTTATTTAGATTTTACACAGTGTCTTTGGGATTAGGGTTGTACACATGGATCCCAAGACAAGCTCGCACTTAAGCTTATGAAAGCCAGCATTTGGTTGCTGATTTGGTGCTCATAGCTGAAATCTATCATCCTCTAGCATGGATGAGAAACAAATGCCATGAAGCTTTCTTTAAAGCACATATTATGACCAAAAAGTTGTAAGCATTTTTATTTAAAAAAGTATACTAATGTAGCAGAAACCATTTCTAGATTGATCTTTATTGTAGCTGTATGTACAGTGTTTAGTCCTTAAAATGTTCACTCATATGTGGGCTTCCTTCCTTCCTTCCTTCCTGCAAAACAGAATATCAGCATGGTCCATCACTGTACAGCCTCTGTTTGTCTCGTGAGCTTAAATCCGACCACTCACTTCCTTACAAACATTTATTAATAGTAATAACTTCCTACTCATTCAGGATCTCAGTTCTGATACATACTGCTAGTTTTACCCAGGAGAACAGAAAAAACACCACCAACTACAATGTGTGCATTTGTCATATGTATGTGGTCAGAACAAACAAACACAAAGAAAAAAAAGTGTTATTGGTGTGGACAAAGGTATGTGGACAGACTGGGTTGGTATGTGATTTTTAAACATTCCTTTCCACATTTAGTCTCTCTTTTCCCTCCAGTCTTCTGGAAAGATGTTCTACGAAATTGTGGAGTGTGCTTGTGGAGATTCGTGCTCATTTAGCCACAAGGATGTTAATAAAGTCCTGTACTGATGCAGGTGAGGTGAGGAGGCCTGGGATGAATTCATCAGTGTTCCAATTCATCCCAAAGGTTTTCAATAGGGTCAAAGCTCTATAGCAGGCCACTCAAGATCTTCTACTCCAACTCCATCTTCATTGTATTGTCATGTGCAAAAGGGTTTCAGTGTCCTGATTCAAATGAAGGGAAAACTGAGCACTCTTTCTATCATGTTTGTCTTCCTCAGTTGTTTGTGGTCCATATATTCATGATCACTTCTACACCTTTTTACACAGCAAGGACTTACAGACTTGCCTTAAAGTGCTTAATGTTGTTCATAAATGTTTTATAGTAATAGAAGTTGTGTATAGAGGCTTACCAAAGAATTACTGATGGGGCAATACTGGAGTTTATAAGGAATTCCTGTTGGTTCTAGTTAATGGAGTTATCATGTTAATCCCATCTATGCAATGTAGAATCAATGGAACTGAACATGGGCTCAATAGAAAGTGATACCAAACTAAAGATTCTCCAGGATATTAGAAAAATATAAGAGAACATTTTTGTTGCCTTTAAAATACAACACATGGACTTTTCTCAATTCAAAGTCCATCAGGAAATGTTGAAAAGAGAAAGGCCAGGGTCCTGTTCTGCCAGAAGGTACAGTACCAGTAACCTTTTCATTTGAGGCCTCGACAAAAGCTTTGATTGAAAGATACACCGTGACTTGGCTTACAAAACATAAGCTAGTTTTAACAACGCCATTCTCTCTAGATCATGCATTTCTTGCTAATTTAAGTCAACAAAAAAATGGAATTAAGGACAAATATTAAAGTAGATTTTTATTGGGATGTATAAACCGAGCATTTTGAAAATAAAGTGCACTGACTGGAAAATCGTGTTTTTTCCCCTCCTCTATCCACCCTTAAGATGCATCTGGCCTTATTGTTTGGATTGCGCTTATTGTTGTTTCCGTGTCTATGTAAATCTAATTTTCAAAGCCCAAACCCCTTTCCATTTGTTTGAAGGACAAGCAGGTGTGAGCAATCCAATTACAATGATGTGAACGCACATCTTGTCATTTATGACGAAAAAATAAAATAAAATGTCAAAAAGGAACAAATGACCTTCATTTTTTTTTCATGTGTGCATGTTTTTACCATATGAGGTGCTACAAAGCCTTGGCCCTTAGTAATACTGTGTAAGAAAAAATTGATTTTCTTTTAAAAAGGTCAGTGGGGGTTGAACAGTAATTTTTTGGACCGGTGCATTCTTCTCATCTTAGCTGTGGGTTTACAAATAAATAAATACAAATACCGTGGGTGATGTTTTTCTACTCTTAAGCTGTCCGCAGTCAGTAAATCTGTCCAGACTATAGATTCTGGAAACCAATGTGCTCTTCTGCTCTTAGAGCCCATCCACCTTAGGATTTGATGTCATTTAAATTTGAGATGCTCTTCTACTCACCATGATTGTAAAGATATATAAAATTGTTGCATCTTGTGTTTTTTTGCACCATTCTGTACATTGTAGGGACTGAGGTGTGTGCATAGTCCAAAAAAAAAAGACTCAACTCAACCAGTCTGGCACCAGCAACCATACCACAGTCAAAGCTTTTCTCTATTCTGCTGTTTGATCTGAACATTAACTGAAGTTTGTGATTTGTATCTGCATGATTCTATGCAATACACTGTTGTGACCTGATTGGCTGATTGGATAATTGCATGAATATTCAGTTAAACCTAGTAAAATCAATCCGCATTCAACACAATCATCCCTCAGCACCTGATTGAGAAGCTGAGCCCACTGAGCCTGAATACCTCCCTCTGCAACTAGATCCTGGAGTTCCTGACGGGGAAACCTCAGTCAGTCACTGTGTAGCAATGCACAGCTCGATTCACATCAAGATCGCAGATGACACGACCGTGGTGGGTCTCATCAGTAAGAACGACAAATCAGCATACAGAGAGGAGGTGAAACGGTTAACAACCTGGTGTGGAGTCAACAAACTGTCTCTGATAGTTGACAAAATCAAACAGATTGTTGACTTCAGGAGAGCACAGAGCAACCATTCTCCACAGAACATCGATGGATCCTCCATGGAGATCGTCAAGAGCACAAATTCCGTAGTGTTCATCTGATGGAGAACTTCACCTGGTCACTCAACACCAGCTCAATCACTAAGAAAGCCCAGCAGCACCTCTACTTCCTGAGAAGACTGAGAAAAGCCCATCTCCCTCCCCCCATCGTGACCACATTCTTCAGAGGGACCATCGAGAGCATCCTGAGCAGCTGCATCACTGCCTGTTTTGGGAACTGCACCGTCTTGGATTGCAAGACCCTACAGAGGATAGTGAGGGCGGCTGAGAAGATCATCGGAGTCTCTCTTCCCTCCATCACGGACATTTACACCACAAGCTGCATTGTGGACGACCCCACACACCCCTCACACACACTTTACACTTAAACTCAACACACACTCAATACTCATTTTACTTCCTACACATCCATGTTTTCAGCACCACCCATATTATAATTACATTTCATCACCTTATACCGTGTTTTGCACCTATTAATTACTGCTATTGCTGTTTTTGAACAACATTGTGTTTAAGTTTACAACTACACTCTTGTTTATCGTTTTCTTTTTTGCACGCTGTACTGCATAACACATTAAACGGTGGCGCTATTTTGGAGATCCAAACCTGTTCCAGCATGACAATGCTACTGTGCACAAAGCAAACTCTATGAAGATGCTTTGCATGGGTTGGAGTGGAAGATCTCCTGTTATAGAGCTCTGACCTCAGGCATATTGAACACCTTTGGGATGAATTGGAACACTGACTGCACCTCAGGCTTCCTCACCTCACCTACATCAATACCTGAATCTACAAACACCCTTGTGTCTGAATGAACACTTATATCCTCAAGCACACTCTAAAATCTAGTGGAACATCTTCCCTAAAGAGTGAAGGTTATTATAAGAGCAAATTAGGACTACATGTGTAATGCGGTGCTCAAAAAAGCAAATACCATACTTATAACCAGGTGTCTCAAATATAGTGTAGCTATAAATTGAAACAAATAAAATAAAAATTAAATATCACTTTTTAATAAAACACTGCTGTTGTCATATCAGAATGAATTTATCACAATCAAAGGCACTGACTGCGTTTGTTTTACGCCTCGTGCGCTTGGAATCACAAAGCGAAATATTATATCCTCTATGTCTTTGGGAATTCTGGTCAGCCTCCAAATTCATTCTTTGTTATCACGGAGCTCAGTCCTGATCCTCCATTCTTTCTCTCAGTAAATAAGGCCTACATGTAGCAGCTCTTTGTTTGCAAATATATCAGTTACTTTTTGGCCGACACTAATCCCGGGAGTTTATGGCGACACAGCTGGATCAATGGGAGTTTTATTTGGGTCAAGGCCATGTGATGGAGAGACAGACCTGGGGATGCGGCACGTGGTCCTGCTCTGGCGTGATTAATGGTCTGCAGGAATGCTCTGTCCTCTGGAAAAAACAAAACAAAAAAAAAACAACCAGTCTTCTTTTACCACTTTCAAAGACAGAAGCTACAAAACCAGACCTTATCTCGCTTTTCTCCCAATTGAATATTCTCAGACGTCTGGTCCTAACGCTGCTGGTTAACAGGACACCACTGATGCACAAGCTGCAGGCATGATTCTGGAGAAATTTTAAGGTCACAGCAGGAGAATGGTGGATTTCACAGCCTCCCACGTAATACATTTAAATGCATGTGATTCTGGACTTTTCATCCTGTATAGAACATTATAATGTGACATTCTATAAAGTTCATTTGCAATAATTAAGCATTACTAATAATTAATTGGAACCATTTGTAAAACTTATAATGCCTTTTAAAACTCCATCATGAGAAATACCATAAAGAAATTATTTGGTAGCACATGTAGTGACTCATATTTAGCACTGAAAGACAGTGAACAATGACTTTCTTGGTAGGCTACTGTTTAGATACAAGCCGTTGTAGCGTGTTGAGTCAGGGTGAAGGGAGAGATCGCTAACTCCAGTTGCAACAGAAATCATATAAGCACAGACAGGTTTCCAAAACTCGTGCTTTTTTATTTTTCTTGGCAACAGCGTTACGGGTTAGTCAAAGGAACTTAGAAATGAGCATCAGAAAATAATAAGGACATATTCCTCGGTCTTGCACACATGCAGGAAAAATGCGGCGGCAGGCGATTCCCAAAATGCCGCTCTGCTCTTAAAGGAGCCACAACATATTTCACCCGTTACACCGTGTAACAGGTGCACTGTCTTTCGTTAAAGCCTGTATAAAGTTCATTAGTTTCAGTGTAGACAGTATATACAGGTGCGGCTTTTTTATGTTCAAAATAAAAATCTTTGTCAAATTCAGTGGGTACGGCTTATATATAGGTGCGCTTAATAGTCCGGAAATTACGGTACAATTAAACAGGCCAGTAAGATAATCAGGTATAAATGGTGTATCTTAAAGAGGCAGAGTCTCTCAGAAGTAAAGATGGGCAGATCTGAGAAAGACTGTGTCTATAAATTGTGGAACAATTTGAGAATAACGTTCCTCCACATAAAATTGCAAAACAGTCAAGTATCTCATCATTTACAGTACATAATATCATCAAAAGTTTCAAATTTGCAAATCTTGGCATTCTGTTATTATTTAACTTTTACATAGTGTCCCAGCTTTTTTAGAATTGGGGTTGTATTGCATCATATTAAAGCAGTAACTAAAAAACACTGACCTAGACATAGACACAATGACAAGTATACAGATTTATTTAAAGGGGTTTACACAAATTTAATGACCTAAATATAAATACTTTTAGGATGTATTTGTGAGCTTTATTTATGCTTAATTTATTTATTGTAAAAAAATAAAATAAAATAAAATATGTTCTTATATTTCTCATTATTTAATTCAACCCAAAATTGTTGTTATACTGTATGAAAATGTAAATTAGTAAATTTACAAAGTTACAACAGTGTACAATACTTATTAATAATAATATGTATAATTTTAACATTTTGTATGATGATTTCTTAAATTTTTCAAGGGCTAATTGATTTATTAAACATAAAAAAACACTATACATGTCATAAAAAAAAAAAAAATTGCCATTGGTTGTGTGTATTTTCCTTAGTAAAATGTACAATAATATAAAAAATACATAACTAATAATGAAAATTTTTTTTACAACTGATAATGCAAAATAGTTATACTCTTGTTAATGCTGCACGTGTGAATATATACACTTCTGATGATGCTCCCATTCAGAAAAAGTTAAATTCAGGACAAATTCAGGCACAAAAATATATAATATGTATAAATGTAGGTGTAAAACCCTTGCTTGGGGTGTCAAGTGTGGAGGAAGACTTGAGATGACAGACAGCGTGTTAACTGAGTAAGGACATTTTTTATTTTATAATTGAACATTTCACTCTAATAATGTAGTAACATAATAATGTGCACACACGGTCACTGAAAGCACAAAAAGACAAGCCAAAGTAAAACTGCCTGTAATAAGCCACAGGTGAGAATTGTTATGCATTGCCTGCTAGTTCTTTGCCTTTTCTTCACCGTCCACAACTGCCATTCTGCCACGCCCCTGCTGCCACAGTAGTCATTTGGAGCTGGTGGATGATTCAGGGCAGTTTGGACCAGCCATGGCTGCACTTAACAACAGCATTTCATTGTTCTTTGGTTGTAAAAACTCAGCCTTGACCACAAATCAAAATAAAGAATGGTATCTCCCCCCAAATTTTGTCAATCATTTCAACCACAAATGATGCTACTTGTTTAATCACCTGTTAAACCTCAGCAAAGCAGGACTGCTGTCTTCCTAATGTAGTGGTATTCAGAAATTGGCAGGAGCAACAACATCTTTAGATGTTTCAGAAATTTCCAGATATGTCCCCACTGTTGGACGAATAAAGGTATATCTTATCTTATCTTATCTTTACAAACTTAAGCCCAATGTACACTATATGAAGAAAGGTTTGCAGACACCTGATCCATCCCAGTCTCCTTTTGATGCCAAATTAACCTCTACTTTTCTGGGAAGATGTTCTACTAGATTTTGGCGTGTGCTTGTAGAGATCTGTGCTCATTCAGCTATAGGAATGTTGGTAAAGTCAGGTTCTGTTGAAGGTGAGTTGAGGAGACCTGGGGTGCAGTTAGCATTCCATTTAAACTCAACGGTGTTCATTAGGGTTGAAGTCAGTGCTCTATAGCAGGCCACTCAAGATCTTCCACTCCAGCAAATGTAAACCATATCTTCATGGAGCTGGGTTTGTGCACAGGGGCATTGTCATGCTGGAACAGATTTCAGTCCTCTAGTTCAAGCTTAGGGGAACATTTAATGTTACTGCATCCGAAGACATGCTATACAGTTTGGTGCCTCCAACTTCATGGGAAGAATCACATATGGCTGGAAAAGTCAGGTGTCCCATTACTTTCTGTTCCTATAGTGCCTAAATACAGGCTTCATAAAACGTGTTCTGTTAGTGTAGATGCAAGCTTACAGTGTCCAGTGTTTACAAATTCCACTCTAGCGGTCCTTGTATGGTATGAAAAAAAAAATCTACTCCACCAAACTCTGTAAGAAAACCATGTGCCTCTACAACTACTATAAATCTCCCATCCCTCACCTCTTAAAGTGACAGTACCACTCAACAGTAAGAGCGCAGCAAATATTCCAACCCAACTTCTAGAAATTTCCAAAGCAACATAACCCACAAATACAATAATACAAGCTCTTAATTCCAATAAGCACAAACAATCCCAAACATCCACAGTGTCCAGCAGGTAGACCATAGATGTAGACCATAGCTTGGTGCACACACTTAGCATTGGCATTGCCAAACAAAAAAACAAGGGTTTATAGATTAGACATGACTTTGCAGTGGGTTTCATAACGACATCTTGCTGTTAATGACTGCGCAAAAAAAATGCAGACTTATTCATCTTCCCCAGCAAAGTTCCATTACTGTCTCTTAATCTCATCTTCACTGTGACAGCTCCTGCTTGCTGATAGTTCTACAGTTAAAGCTCCCTGTGGTTAGTAATCATTGACCTTCTCTCGCTTCTGAGAGGTGAACGTGTCGCATGGCGCTTATTCAAACTAATGATTCTCCTTCATCAGGGCTGGAAGAAGCGAGCGATGCACCGGGCCACTGAGTGACACTTCAATTAGCTTTACGTCCTCACCATGGCTAATAATTAGATTTGTACCAATGGGAGGGTACAAGGCAAATCATTTAGACATCCGTAAAAAGGCCTGAAGAACTTGCTGTAGGTCTCAGATTTAGAGCGTGGATAGACATTTTCGATAACAGTACACATTTGTGTGGTCTTTTATGAAAAAAAGCATGTATGACAATGCTATTTTACCTTTATCTCATATTCTCTCAATGTTCTCTCATATCCTCTTTCATTTTTTGCCTCTTGTACCCTTTTACCCTCTCTCTGGTGCCCCCTTATGTTTTTCTCACTTCTTTTTTCACTCTGCACTTCATTCTCTTTCTCTCTCTATGTCCCTCTCTCTCTCTCTCTCTCTCTCTCTCTCTCTCTCTCTCTCTCT
>JAAIIK010000054.1:1412236-1422247 GCA_014706435.1 Silurus glanis
TCTCTCTCTCTCTCTCTCTCTCTCTCTCTCTCTCTCTCTCTCTCTTCCTCGTATTCAATACTCTCTCTGGAGCTCTATGCATTTCTCGCTTCTTCTTTCATTCTGCTTCTTATTCTCTCTTTCATTCCAATTTATGTTATATTCTGTCTATTGCTTTTACTCGCCATATACAATAGAGTATATCTCTTTTTCTCTTTCTGTGTCAACCCCCTCTCTTAATCTATACTTTTTCTGCTACGCTCTCGTGTTTTCCCACTTCTTTTTTTTTTCACTCTGCACCTCATTCCCTCTCTTTCTTTTTCAATGTCTTATTCTATCTATCTTTCACTCGCTTTATACAGTAGAGTATATCTCTTTTTTGATTTAGTTTGTCTCCTTTGTTTTCTCTCTATTTCTCTCTTTCACTTTCATTGTTTTCTCTCTCTCTCTCTCTCTCTCTCTCTCTCTCTCTCTCTCTCTCTCGCTCGCTCTCATTCACTCCCTCTTATTCTATACTCTTTGTGGGCGCTCTCAGGTTTTTCTCCCCACTTCTTTTATTATGCTTCTTATTTTTTCTCTTACTTTTTTCAATTTATGTCCTATTCTATTTCTCTGTTTCACTTACTGTATACAGTAGAGTACTTTTTATATTTGTGTGTGTTATATCTCCCATCCCCCCTAACCCCCCCCCCCCCCAACACCACACACATATATTCTATCTCATACTCCCTCCCTCCCTATCACTCTGTTTCTCTGTTGATTTCCTTGATTTCTATTTACTTATTTGCATCTTCAGTGTCCTTGTCACAGAGGCCACTTTGATGTGATTTTTTTTATTTTTTTATTGTACATTATTTCTTATTTATTTTTTTTTTTTTACCTTTAAGCTAAAAAACTTCACATTTAACCTGAACACTAAACAGAAATTTCCTGAAAAACAGTGTGTATTAGTGTTGATGAAGAAGCAGTGCAACTGGCACTCAAGGATGTTATTCAACAGGTCTTGTCCATCTGTTACCCTTGAACGACAAGCCCTTTTTTTCTTCTCTCTCTCTCTCTCTCTCTCTCTCTCTCTCTCTCTCTCTCTCTCTCGCTCTCCAAGTTTGTGTTACATTACATTTTCCTCCAAAGCCAGAAGTTCAGCTGTATTACAATAATTGCAAAAAAAGGCCCCGATTTACATTTAAATTGAAAATCAGTGTCCTCCTAATAATGTGCTATAATCCACCTTAAACTATTATTGGAAGGAGGTTAAATTGTGAGATTTTACATGCCATGGCTGCAGGACCCTTTACTTTGTTGGCTTTCCAAAATGCCGAATAAAGGTTCTAGATTTTAACCAGGAACTTTTATGCAGAATTAAAAAGAAAGCACTAAAACAAGCAGAAGATTGTTGTTTAGATGTCCCAACTAGATATATTTGTGGTGTAAGATTTCAACATTAATGCAAATAATCTAATTTAGCAATAATAGATATGAAGGTAACAAATCACTTTGCGGCATATACAGTACTTTCTTTCTCATGTGTTTCGGAATTTCTTTGGATCTCGGCATGATGTGTAGCTTTTGAGGATCTTTTGGTCTACTTCACTTTGTCAGGCAGGTCATATTTAAGAGATTTCTTGGTTGTGAACAGCCGTGGCAGTAATCAGGCCTGGGTTTGGCGAGAGAAATTTAACTCAGGTGTGATAAACCACAATTTTAACAGGGGGGCAAACACTTTTTCACACAGGGCCATGCCGTTTTGCATTTCGTTTTCCCTCAATAATAAAAACCATTTACTAATATTTAAATTAGTTTGATGATGTGGAACATTGAAGTGTGACAAACATGCAAAACGGGAAGGGGGCAAACACTTTTTCACACCACTGTAAAATATGCTTTTTTTATTTTACAGATATCATTAGGACTCGGTAGACAGGTCAAGAATAACAATTCCTTATTATCATAGCATCTCTGACTTTTCAAAGCTTGCAATAACGTTACACAGCCATAAGGTTTTCTTACCAGCTGACTGAGGATGTGAAAATGATGCTACAATGCAGAGGAAGGCTATAAAAAGATGTCGAGGTGCTTCCTGCGCAAAGTTTTTTGACACAACCCCTGTGAGGCACTGTTCACTACTCTGCAGCATTGCTTGCACAAACATGATCTGCATGGCATCAGAGGCATCAGAAGGAAGCCTTACTGTAACTGCAATGTCATCACAAATGTAGATGTAGGATGTATGCTAAGTACGATCTAGAAACGCAAGACACAATTTGGAAATGCATGTGGAACTGATGAAGGATGGAGTAAATTGGAATGATTTGGCCATAATCACTAAAGGTAGGTTTAAAAAAGAAAAGAAAAGGAGAAGCATGTCTTCAAAAACACAGAACAACTAGTCAACTGTTAATGGGGTAGCTCTTTTATTTTTTGTGGTTGTGTGGCAGCTGGTGGCACAAGAACACTGGTAGATTGGAAGGTAAATTGGAATCCAAGCAAATTTGACTCATTCAAGGAAATGCAGCTTAGACACAGAAAACACAAGACCCACAGTCTTCTGCATTGAGTACAGAAGTCCTAAGAGGACGTGGATTATACTACTTCTTTTCTTTCTTGTTTTCTCGTTGTCACGACTTTATTTTCTCGTGATCTTGACTTTATGCCAGCTTGTGCCACAGAGACGACGCTGCCAGGTTGTTGATGACCAGCGTTTTGCCCCCTGTAGGACATCTTTGGAACCAGCCACTTCCACCTGCTCAGTCTGCCCTTGATGTGCTCTACAGTGCCTTCCCAGTTTTTATTTAAAAACCTATGACTTCTTCTTCTTCTTTTGCCTTCTCCCATTAGGGGTCGCCACAGCGGATCATCCGTCTCCATACCCCCACTGTCCTCTACATCTGCCTCTTTCAACCCACCACCTGCATGTCTTCCCTCACCACATCCAGAAACCTCCTCTTTGGTCTTCCTCTTTTCCTTCCTCCTGGTGGCTCCATCCTCAGCATTCTCCTACCGATATACCCCATGTCTCTCCTCTGCACATGTCCAAACCATCTCAATCTCGCCTCCCTCACCTCGTCTTCAAAACGTCCTACATGCGCTGTCCCTCTAATAAACTCGTTTCTAATCCTGTCCATCCTCGTCACTCCCAATGAAACCCTCATCATCTTCAGCTCTGCTACCTCCAGCTCCGTCTCCTGTCTTTTACTTAATGCCACTGTCTCTAAACCATACAACATCACAGGTCTCACCACAGTCCTATAAACTTTCCCTTTCACTCTCACAGATACTCTTCTATCACAAATCACTTCTGCTGTCACTCTTCTCCACCCACTCCACCCTGCCTGCACTCTGTTCTTCACTTCTCTAACACACTCTCCATTACTTTAAAAACCCATTACTCCCCAATAACATTTTTTTTCTTCTAAACTGGTTTATTAATAAAATTAGAATGTGTGTACATATAAAAAAAACAAATGTTTACTTGCAAACTAGAAGAGAATGTTGCCCTCCAGGCAAGCACCAAAAATGGCATGAACTGTCCTTTTCTACTTCGTTTTTTTTTAATAATGTTATATTATTAAATTACTGCAGGATAAGCCATTTTTTCGGACTTTAAAGCTGCTCCACTTTCCTTGGTAAATGCAATTTTAACTGCATTAAGAATAAGTGATGAGAAAGAATCCTTTTATAACAGACATCTCCTTTGCGTAAAAATGCTCTTAGCAATACTTTTACTGGAGACATGACATCATGCTGACAGTGGCGTATTAAACAACCATAAGGAACTTAAAGTATCCATTTGAGCCTTAAAAATAGATATTCTATTTTAGCTCTATAAGATAAACGGTATAGAAGATCAAAGATTTATCGCCAGAATGAGACTGAACTTTAAAACTCTCTGATGTCCAAAGCAACAAAAAGCAGGTGAGACCAAGGACACGTGACGAGGGGACATGACTGATTCCCCAGTCCCCACAGCTCCAGTCTTCTTGGTTTAATGAAAAAAAGGTCACACAAAAGGCGACTTTCGTTCTACCTGTTCTGCTCACCAGGGGCAATTACTGCCAATTTTCTCTCTCTCTTTTTATGTCGTCCCCGCTCCCTCTTTAGGTCAAATTGGTGCCAGATTATATAGCCAGCTTCATTTCTGCTTGACTCTCAAAAGTAGACCTTTTTTTTCGGATGCTTTCTCAAAACATCGCCCAGAGCTTTGCTTTCAAGAAACAATGTACTGGTTTCTCCTAAATTATTTAGTTTGTTTTTAATATACCTGTTTGCCGACTCCAGGTTTTTCTTTCTGTGGACATTTCTCCTAAGTCTAAGCTAACGTTCATGTGCTTTTACTTATAATGAAAGAAAGCGTTCATGTCAAAGGTTACAAACTATAGAAAGACTCTACACAAAATCGCTAGCTAGGTCAATCCATCATAGGGGATACTATCAACGCCAATGAATTTTAAGGTAGCAAAGAATGACCAGCTTTGTAGCTTTGTATCACGTATTCTGGGATTGCTCTGGTGGGACAATACTATGCCTCCAGGAAAAACGAAAAAAGCAACCAAAGAAGAATTTCAGGATTGTTAGCGTTTGTCTGACATGACATATAGCTAAATTCAGACAAAATTCTGACAAACTAGTAACCCTAATTGAAACTGCAAACCCTGACCAGGCAGTTACTAAGGATGAAGGAATGTACAATCAATATACATATTACCAATGTCCTTCAAATTCCAGATCTGGGGAAGTGGTAGCTTAGTGTTTCTGATGTTTAACCTCTGGTTGAAAGGTTGTGATTTCAAATCCCAGCACCTCCAAGCTGCCACTGCTGGGCCCTTAACCCTGCACAGTTGTATCAATTAGATAACTGTAAATGGCTTTGGATGAGTGTGTCAATCATTTCCCTAATGAAACGTGACACTTTTGTTGACATAAATGCTTTCGTCCATTCTAAATAAAATTACCTGATAAACACAAGACTTGGAGTCATCAAGCAGGTATATATTTAATAAAAAATTAAGTAAAAACCAAATATTTTGCAGCAACCATTGCATTGTTTAGCAGTGCAGTTCGACAGCTCCTTTGCTGAACACCTGAACATTGATGGAAAAACAGCAGTGTGCCCAATATGGTTTAAGTCAGCCCAGGCATGTTCTTATTATCGCCAGGCACGTTTTCTGCTTTTCTTACGTGATTGTAGCAGCGCCTGGTTAGAGTTATCAGCGTTTTATTAGGTGTAAAGTATATAGCATTTGTAAGTGGTTTCGTTTTGTGATTGTAACACTTCTTTAACCCAGAGTGTGTGTTCACGTGCTGAGTCTCTTACAACAATCGAATGCTTTGGACTAGTCATTTGGAGAATCCTGCAGTATTTTGAAACTAGAAATTATATTTAACTTGTGTCATCTATTTATTGTCTATGTATTCTGTATTGATATAAGAGAATAGTAAAAACATTATAACCCATTTATGAAAGAAGAACATGTAAGATATAATTCTTTAAAAAAAAATTATTTATTTATTTATTTATTTGTTTGTTTGGTTCTTTTGGGGGAGGGGGGTGGTATTGTTATTATTATTATTATTATTATTATTATTAATATTATTATTATTATTAGTAGTAGTAGTAGTAGTAGTAGTAGTAGTATTAGTTGTTATTATTATTATTATTATTATTATTATTATTATTATTAATAATAATAATATAGTTATTCTTAACACCCTGGGGACATCCAGCAATGAAGTCTACTCATGTTACAGCTAATGTATAGAACACAATTTAATGTAATTCAATTCAGTTTTATTTGTATAGCGCTTTTAACAATGGACATTGTCCCAAAGCAGCTTTACAGAGATAAACAAGTTATAAAATATTAATATTAATATGCTTATGTTAATGTAGATGTCTATAGGATTAGTGCCTGTAAGTTTAACCTTTAAAAGTGTATCCTAAATGAGCAAGTCAGTGGCAACATTGGGAATAAACAGCATGGTATGAGGAAGAAACCTTGAGAGGAACCAGAATCAAAAGCGAAATCCAACCTCATCTGGGTGGCACGGAATGTTCATTTATTATAGTTTTATCATTATCGAGGTGTACTGTTCAGTGATAGGTCCTTAAATGCAGAACCGTTTATGCAAATTGTGGTCCTAAGCCATTGTAGTAGATGTTTTCTATTTATTACGATCCAAATCCAGCATCATAGTTCTTGAGTTCCTCAGTAACTTATTGTAAATACTTATTCCCAAATGCCTCATTTTTCCCCTCTGATTTGAAGTTAATAAGACAAATAGCAATGCACACTCATCATAGTAATGAGAAATGAGAACCCACAAACCTGGTCCCTGCAGATTTTCACGTCCTCACCATATAGATTTTCTTATTATAATTTTCATGTAGGACCATAAAGTCATCATAATCTGAAGCCAGAACTGTTCTCAGAATTATGCTGTAATAGAGTATTAGGAGTAGAGTAAGATAGAAATTTCGCCAAAATATACTGAAATTATCTAAAAGATTAAAAAAAAACACATATACAGGCAAAGGATGGCCATGCTGTGTGGCCATAATTTCATCTGATTCTTTACTGATTTATGTGAAATACAGTATGTCTAATTTATCTACAGTATAAACCTATAAGGGAGCTGATTGGTTCTCCCGACACCTGTTCTGTAGCCAATCAGTGCTGCTTCTCAATCTGTGTATTTTTTTTGTATTTTGACTAAGCTAAGGCTAAATATTGTTGCAATTTGCATCAGGTGTAAAACCTGATCAAGAATTCAAAGACTACGGATCATAGCAACAACAACAACAACTATGTAAAAAAAAAAGTGAGACAAGTGAGAAATCATTTGTTCACACATTCACTAATCCCTATATAACACATGGCAGGGAAGTTTACTGTATAGTCTGAAGGGAATGGAAATAAGTGAACAAATTCAGACGCTGATATAAATTTCATGCTTTCATAGACAATTTAGTCATAAAACATACCCAGTATTAACATCTGCGGTGTCTCGTGAAACAGCAGGTGATTTTTTGTCATGTTTATTCACCATTATGTAAACTATATAAAAATACATAAATCAATTAAAAAAATTTTTTAAATTAATTAAAATATGTTGGCCATATTTCTTTATTTATAAACATAAAATAAACATGAATATACGAGCATATGAACCTACATTATGTACATAACTTTTTTTTGCTGGCTTTCCAGTCAAGCTGACTCCAGAGCTAAACACCATAATATGTACATTGCTAATTTGCTAATTCAGGTTTAGTGAGTAAATATCGGAATGAACTGGGACACCACTTAAAAAAATGCCTGGCACCTGATATAGTGCATTAGATTAGTGTTGTACACATGTGCTAATCAAGGTGACAAGGAACAGTGATCAGTACTGTGACAAACAAAGCAGTGCGGTGTCTGTTGGTGAATGTAGTCTAGAGGCTTAATCTTGACAGCTGATTAGGTTTTCCCTTCAAAGGAGCAAGAAACAATTTTTTTATTGTTGTGGAGCAAGAATTTAGATAATACAGTCAAATTTTGTAAAAAGTAAAAGTCTCACAAAATAAAGATACTCTAGTGGTTAGTTGAAATACTACTTATGTATGTACTTAAGTATAGTAACTAAGTAAAAATAATTTCTTACCTGATACTGCAAATAAACAGCAGCAAATAACTGAGCTTTAAGACTTATTTCATTACAAAACATCATGGATGCTGATAAAGATCAGGTTAAGTATAACGATTAAAATGCACACAATACATAAAGATATTGGTGGTATTAGTCGATCTCCTTTAACCTAATGCGACATTTGTCATGTAACGTTGAACTTGATGTCTGGGTTTTTTTTATAATTTTTATTATTCTTTTGTTTTCCACTAAGTTCACGAATGCCGCCTCACATCTGCCTTTGCCTTGAGCTTATTTCACAGTCATTAGTGAATCTGGGGAACATTTGTATGCTGTTGTGCTGAGGCAAGCAAATGAGAGCCACCGCTGCTACAGAGTCAAAGCAATCTGAATCGAAATGGCAGGGAGTGGAAAAAAAGGCAAGTTGGCAAACAAAAGGAATATGACATTTAAAGCGAACAAAATGTACCAGTTCTTCAAAAAAAAATCAAGTGCTTATACGTTCAAGGACACAGCATGTTCCTAGGTCCGGCGTTTTCAATGCGGACTCCGACTCCACTGAATAGATTGGAAAAATCGCCTCTCGAGGAATATTTTGACATCGCTCAATGCATTGTTATGATGCAGGGAGCTGTGTTAATAGCGAGCACTTCAATCCGAGCGCCTGCCGTTTGGCTCAAGCTCTTGGTGTGAGAATCTTTTCTGGAAATCCCAATTCTGTCAAGTTATGAATAGACCAGATCTCTGCACTAATTGGGCTTTGCTTAGTCAATGACAGCAGGACTGAGAAAATGGCGGAGACGTGATCGGATCTCCGATACTCCCTGACACAAACACTACCCTTGGCCTTAAGAAGAAAAAATCAATCAATACCATCATTACTGGAGTTGGCCGCTTTGCTAACCCATACACACCGCTGTTTATTTGTTTCTGGCCTCGGTTGCTTAATGAAATTCTTACAGTTAAGCCAGCAGACCTCGAAGGACTCGATGCATTATCGGCTGCACTCGCTTGATCTAAAACACTCGCAAAACAACTTATTTGCAGCTGCTTGGGAGAAAACGATATCCTGCAAGCAGATGAAAATGAGAGCCTTAGGGTCAAGGCATCGCGTGAACTAAGTAAACATAGGACTGATAAATAGGAGATCAGAGCAGTGCAAACACACCGGAAACCAGATGGATATGTTTCACTTATGGGTACGAGAGTAGATATAATGAAAGCGGGAAGTATTGCTCATTTCAATTCATATGCTGAAAATTCTTCCGAGCTTCACCTTTTTTTAAACTTTTTGACTTCTTTCTTGATTTATACGTCATGGTGAGTTTTTATAAATAATGAACACTAATCAGGACATTTGTACTTGATAATAGTATTTGTCTTAATACCACCCCAACACTGTTTTTGGAGACTTAGTATCAACGTAAAAATGATCACCACCATGATATTTTTTCTCTCTGAACTTAAACATAAAAAGAAAGAAAAGGGAAAGAAAGCTGGAAACCTGTCACATTAACATTATAGCAGTGAATCCTTTCTTCACATATCCCAGTGATGTTAGGAAGATGGGGTCAGAGCACATGGTCAGACATGTTAAAGTGCCCCCAGAGCAAAGATGGTTAAGGGCCTTGCTCAAGGGCCCAATAGTGGGGCCTTGAACCTTCCAATCAGCATCCCAGAGCCTTAACCACTGAGCTACCACCTTCCATATTGTGCCATATTGCTGTTTATTTCTCACACGTTATAGAGTCAAAGACACAATTTACAAGTTTGTTATATTGAAATATCCCAATAATGATGAACTCTGATTGGTCGGATAGTGTTGATTCATTCAGTCATCCATGATTATGTGTGATTGTTGATAAGCACTGGAAAATGAAGTATGTCATTCCTGTCCTTGAGTAAAAGTGCAAATCCCTTGCTTTATTATAACTCTAATGTATGTAAAAGTAATATTTATTTATTCATGCATGAGAAAAAGTACTCGCTTTTGAAAGTAGGGATCTATTACTACCATATTTTAATTAATGATGCATTTAAGGAGAGGGTTTTCTATAGCTACGAACACACAGTGAGTTAACCTATACTTCATACACACTCTCACCCGAAACATGGACTTACGCTAGTGCTTTCGTTACAACTCACTTCAGAGTAGAGGGGAAGGTTGTAAAGTTATCAATTAGATACTAAAAGTGAAAGCTTTTCAAAATAAATTATTTTGAAACAGTCTGACCACAAACCAATGCCTCCATTTCCCAGCAAACACTGCAGCCATCAAACATGGCAGCCACCACATTGTCCTGCAGTGCTCTCATTCAGTCAGTTTCTGATTGAGCACGGGTGAATATTATCCCTCCCTCTCTCTCTCTCTCTCTCTCTCTCTCTCTCTCTCTCTCTCTCTCTCTC
>JAAIIK010000054.1:1422257-1432734 GCA_014706435.1 Silurus glanis
CTCTCTCTCTCTCTCTCTCTCTCTCTCTCTCTCTCTCTCTCTCTCTCACACACCAGAGGTGTAAAGAGTACCTGAAAATCATACTTAAGTAAAAGTATAGATACCTTACTTCAAAACTTACTTCATTACAATTCCAATATGACGAGTAAAAGTCTTAGAGAATCTGATTTGTGAATCTGGTTTGTATTTGACTCAAATTGACCATAGGCTTAAAAAAACACACTAAGACACATGTTAGTAAAAAGCCCCCCCCCCAAAAAAAACAATTGATTTGTGAGGTTTCATTTCCTAAAATACAAATCAAATTGTACACCTCAAGTCGGTCACGAAAGAAATACAAAGTACTGTAATAAAGCAATATTTAAAAAAAAGGGATGTTCAATTAACAAATAAAAGAATCATGTCACAAAGTAGAAGAACCATTAGTATTTAATGGATGATTAGAATTATATATCCGCTCTGTAACATACACTATATTCCCAAAAGTTTGCAGACACTTGGTCACTTGGCCACTCTTCTGGGAAGATGTTCCACTAGGTTTTGAAGTGTGCTTGTGGGGATTTGTGCTCATTCAGCAACAAGGGTGTCAGTAAGTCAGGCACTGATGAAGGTGAGGTGAGGAGGCCTGGGGTGCAGTCAGTATTCCAATTAATGTTCAATAGGCTCGAAGTCAGAACTCTATAGCAGGAGATCTTCCACTATAAACAATATCTTCATGGAGTTTGCATTGTGCACAAAGGCATTGTGATGCTGGAACAGTTTTGGGTCTCCTAGTTCAAGCGAAGGGAAAATGTCCTGCTACTGCAACCGAAGACCCTCTGTACAATTGTGTGCCTTCAGCTTTGTGGTAACAGTTTGATAAAAAAAAAAATCACATATGGCTGGGAAAGTCAGGTGTCCCAATACTTTTGTCCATATAATTTATATTGAATTATAAATGTAATAAGAAGACAGTAAAAGTTGCTTATATCTTTGATACAAAGTTAAACTAGAAAGTAGACAAAAAATTACAGAATCACACGTTTATATATGATGACATTATACGCAATATAATGTCATGACAGTGTTTGCTAATGTGATCATGCTAGCTTTATAAGTCGAAGTCTTTGTCAAATTGTGGACGTGAAGCTTTGTAGATATGGGTGAGATAATGGGGATAAGTGCAAGTAAAAAATGGTTTATATGTCCAGGGTTATAGATCTAATCTTGCAGCAATGTCACGTATCTCTTCTAATACACCTTTAAACCTGTGATTTAACTTGCGATTGTGCTGCAGGTAGGTTTGTTAGATTATATCACACTTTTTTGGTATGTTTTAGGACCAGGATTGGGTTAACCAAATATGTTTCAGCTTCCAAACCATTAATCATCTACAGAAACCAGACTGTACTCCACCAGGATTGTCAGATAGCAATAATAAGCTATAAAGTTCCATAAAATTCCCACCAGGAATGGAAGCCAATTCATCACAGGATTGCAAGTGAATACCAATTGATCCCAAAATTTTTTGTTTTAAATTTTATTTCCAAAAGGGCCTACTTGAAAGTAAAGCGCTCAATAGTAGTCTACACTCTGTCACTAAAGTTAGTCCTGGGGCCTGGAACCTGATTAGCAATTGAAAACAGGGCCACTAAAAGAGCAGCAACATTTCAACTCCTAAACCTGAATGCATGCTTTTAAAAGCTATAAAGCTGCAGTTAATTTCTGTGATATACCCCGGTACTCTTTGCATTGCAGTTTTTCAATCTTTTTGGTCCCTGCCTTGAACAAGCGACGCTTAAGTAGTGAAAACCCAGCATAACAGAAATCAAGGAAACAAATGCAACCCGGAAAAAATGCTAATGTGAAAGCCTGGTTTTGGAGTTTACAGTATTCAGAGTGCATGCATGGGTCAGCAAATCAGATATATATCTACGACAGTACACTTCACAATTCTCACTCCGTAATCCTTGTTCAACACAGCTTCTCCTCCTAGAGATGAATAAGAGCTTTAACATGGAGGACCTCAGAGATGCAGAGCACCATGTTGTGCAACGGGTGGAGAGCGAGGGAGTGGCGAACATCCTCCTTCGTTCTCCAGTAAGACGTGGTATAAAGCTTGGTTATATGATTACTGAGCATGCTGGATAAGTGGGGATGATGGAGAACCGCTATCATCTCACAAACTCTTCCTAGACATGAGTGAGGAATTTGAGGATGATGAACGATGATGCAAGTGGAATTGAGATGAAGGGTGGGGGTGGGGGGGTTGGTATATTTATTAGTAAGTACAAGGGAAGTCACGGTTGGGTAAGGAACAAGTTTCTCAAAGACCTGTGTTAATTCTTTTCTGATATTTGAGAAATAAATGTAAATTAGAATGTAAATTACACAATTAGTGCCTATTTGCTGTTATAATAACCTCCACTGCTCCACCTGGTTTTTAGAGTGTGCTTGTGGAGATTTTTTGCTCATTCAGGCACAAGGGTGTTAAGAGGACGAGGTCGTAGCTTAGTTGTTAAGGCTTTGGGTTACTGATTGGAATGCTGTGGGTTTAACCCCTGGTATTGCCAAATTGCTACTCTTGGGCCCTTGAGCATGGCCCTTAACCCTTATGTGCTCCAGGGGCGCTGTATCATGGTTGACACTCTGATCCTAGCTTCCTATAAATTCACTGGGATATCCGAAGAAAGAATATCATTGTGCTGTAATGTATAGGTGACAAATAAAGGCTCTTTTCTTCTTCTCTTTTAATGGATGTTAGTAAATTCAGGTAGTTTATTTGTGATAGAAGAGTATCTGCAAGAGTGAAAGGGAAAGTTTATAGGACTGTGGTGAGACCTGTGATGTTGTATGGTTTAGAGACAGTGGCATTGAATAAACGACAGGCGGTGAAGCTGGAGGTAGCAGAGCTGAAGATGTTGAGGTTTTCGTTGGGAGTGACGACGATGGACAGGATTAGAAATGAGTTTATTAGAGGGACAGCGCTTGTAGGACGTTTTGGGGACAAGGTGAGGGAGGCGAGATTGAGATGGTTTGGACATGTGCAGAGGAGGGACATGGGGTATATCATTAGGAGAATGCTGAGGATGGAGCCACCAGGAAGGAGGAAAAGAGGAAGGCCAAGGAGGAGGTTTATGGATGTGTGAAGGAAGACATGCAGGTAGTTGGTTTGAAAGAGGCAGATGTAGAGGAAAGAGTAGTATGGAGACTGATGATTCGCTGTGGCGCCCCCTAATGGGAGCAGCCGAAAGAAGAAGAAGAAGTAAATTCATTTAGTGATGTAGGTGAGCTGACTGGGCTACAGTCAGCATTACAAATCATCCAGCTCTATAGCAGGAGATCGTCCACTCCAACCCATGCAAAGCATCCAAAAGGGTTGAATTAAGAGCTGTCTAACAGGCTACTCAATTCTCCCACTCCACCCCATGTAAACATTATCTTCATGGAGCTGGTTTTGTGCACAGGAGGATTGTCATGTTGTTGGGTCTTGTAGTTCAGATCAAGGAAACATTTAATCCTACTTCATCCAAGACATCCTATACAATTGTGTACCTCTTGTGGTATCAGTGTGGAAAAGAACCACATCTAGCTGGAACAGTCATATGTCCCAAAACAATTGTGTATTTTTCAAGTCATCATTTATACTCTGTTCCTTCTTGACACATTTAACAATATCATCTTGCCAGTCTCTCTTCATCTACTGTAAAATCCACATATTCTGACATCACAGCTAATAGACACATAAGATTCATTTACATTTATGTAAAATGTGCTTATGAGCAGGTTTATACGTTCATAAAACACTGCAATAAAACAATGCAGGCGTTTAATATTTGCATATCTTTTATTTATATTTCTGTTGCACGTTTCCATGAAGCTTCAATGCCTTATCATGTGAGTGATAATGACAGACTTCAGTGGTCTAACACAGATGATGTACAGTAAACCTCTCTCTCTCTCTCTCTCTCTCTCTCTCTCTCTCTGCTTCTCTCTGAGTGATAAATCTATTTTGAAATCAGTGTTTACACTTAAACATCACAGGTAAAATTAGTTCTCGTCTACTGCTCATAGTTAAATGAATATTATCAGGGATAATTAGCTCTCTGAAAGAGCAATAAAGAATGTGATTAATTGGCGTTGTAACGATGTGTATCACTTCGCGTTCATTTTTATCCTAATCCGCTCCTTATCTCATTATTAATATGGAGACTGGAATTAGGTTTTTTTTTTTCGTCTCTATTCTGATTAATAAACTTTTTTCTCGGTAGATTTTCTGCACCTGATAACGACGTGAGCCTTACAAAAATACTCTCATTATTCTAAATCACTTTGTCTACTGATATGATTTTGTCCTTGATTTGGACTTTTGTGATGTAAGGAACTGGTTTCCTGGTCTTTAAATGTCCACTCTCAGTGATTTGGTGACCATTTTCATGTCCTGTTTTTTGATGGACAAATTTAAAATCTGATGCGGTTTCCTTGCTAACAATTCATCCTTAAGATTTGATGTTTTTTCTTGTATTTTGAGGTGCTTTTCTGCTCAAAATGGTTGAGTGGTTGAGTGACTATAAACTTCCTGTATGTCCAAACCAGGTCATTCTTTTCAGATTTTATTTTATTTTTTCACATACGGCAGGTTTGGAGTCTGAATGCATCAGGTTACTCCGTTGCTTCTTTTTCTAAATTTAGATAAAAAAAAAAAGTTATTTGTTATTGAATTTTATTACGTTACTTTATTTAGTTAATTTACGTTTTAATTTAACTATGTTTATATATATATCATTTTGTCTGGTTTCCTTGAATTAAATAGAATTTTCATACTGTTCTCATATTGCAGGTTACACTCATATTTCACTTCCTATCTGCTTTTATTTTAAAAACAAACAAAAAAAAAAATCAGTTCTTATTGAGCTTCACAACAAAGTTTCTACAAGCAGTGAAGGGGAAGTTCAGTTCTGTATAACAGTTTTATAAATGTTCTGCCCTATCGCTGAAAATGTATACTTTTTTTTCCTGCGTAATTTAGCCGCTTATGCTACAGAAAGGCTGAGGTGGAAATCGAATCAAAGAGCGAGGGCGGAGTATCGAGCCCAGTACGTGGGTGAAGTCAAAGCGTCGGGGTGAATTAAGAGCAAAAAAAAATAAACGATGAGACGAGGTAGAAACGCACACCTGAGTCGTGCCGCTGCGTTCCACCACTCAATCCCACTCGGAGTCGAGCTGAAGAGCGCTAATGAATTTAGCCGCCGCTCGCCTCACCACCTCCTGACCTGTTAATGGACTCCCCCTGGGCTAGTCCATCAGGGCTCGCTCTTATTGTTCCTACACTTCTGACTCTAAAACCAGGGAAAATATTCACTTACAGAGCCAATAAAAGCTCTTTGCTGCCTGAGGAAGAGAGTGAAACCCGCGTCCCTGGTCAAAGGAAAGCTGTGAGGCAGTTTAATTAATAATAATAAAAAAAACGATATAGCTGGGAACAAAGCAGAACGTCTCCTGTGTTTTGAAACAATGAAGCCTTGTCAGGCCGTTACGACAGGCTGCTTTGTGCTTTGAGGCTGAAAAGTTTCCGATGGCCAAACACCAGCTTCTTGAGTTTTAATTAATTACACTGGTGTGGTTTGGTTTATTATAATATCCTCTGCTGGGAGACGGGTGTAAAGAGAGAGAGAGATGGTATGCATGTGGGCATAGGGGGATTAAAATCTAAGCAGTGACTGGCTTAAGGAACTTTGATAGTAAAAGGAAGATAAGATGCATAGATCAGCTCACTCAGCCTCGGACCCCCCCATCCCCCCCTACACACACACCTGATGCAACCAAATTTGAGTACATTATTCAGAATGAATTGTATACATGCTGTTAGTTCTAAACATTAGTCTCTCTCACACACACACACACACACACACACACACACACACACACAGACACTTTCTCATTTACACACACATATATTCACACACAAACACACAGTCTTACTCTCTCTCTCTCACACACACACACACACACACACACACACACTCACACACTTAGAGACACAAAAATACACATGCACTGACACAGTCTCACACATATATTGTACACACACACACACACACACACACACACACACACAAAGACACACAAACATGCATTGGCACTATTACAAAGTCTCTCACACACACACACACACACACACACACACACACACACACATAGACACAAAAATGCACATGTACCCTAACACAAAGTCTTACAAACACTTAAACACACACATAAAGACAAAAAAATGCACATGTACTCACACATACCACCAGCACGACCATAGAAATTAATCTCATTAGTGAGAACATATTAGAGTGTCATACGGGGTGTTAAAACATTTTAACAGAATCTTTTGAGTCGGTGTTTCCTCTTTTTACAAAATATCTCTCAAATCAATTCTGAGCAGCACAATGCCTATTATATCTGAACCATAAGCCATCAATCCAGTCAGTAGCCCAAGGCAGGACATTAGTGCTGTGCATATTGGCCAGTTTCTCTCTCTCTCTCTCTCTCTCTCTTTCAATTTCTCTCTTTCCCTCTCTCTCGCTGAGACTTTTGGCAAACACACATTTGTATAATTGTACTTCCAGTCTCAAGTGTATATCACATTAAACTTAGTCACTATAATGATGCATATTACATTTTACAATACGAAATGTCACACAGACCAAAATGGGTTCACAAATCTTATTTCATGGAAGTTTATCTGCCAGTTTCATATAAATAAATGACTTCAGGCTGGGCTGCATCAGTGCTATCATGATTTTCTGTAACATTTTATACCCCACAATGATTTGCTTCTTACAGAATCTGTATCTTTTTAGGATTAGTTTATTACAAATGTAAAAGATAAATACACCACTAAACTTACTGGGTAATTGGGAGGTGGTAGATTAGTAGTTAAGGCAATGGGTCTGAAGGTTGTGAGTTCAAATCCTAGCCACACCAAACGGCCACTTGTGGGCCCCTGCGCAAAACCCTTACCCCCAGAGCTTCTGAGTTCTAAGAAGGAGAAAAATTGTAATTGCTATGGATAAGGGCGTCTTAAAATATGACAATTATAACACATTTCAGCACAAATGAATGTTTTATCTACTGGCCATTAAACACCACCCACTTCTACATAACAAATAATTGTAAAAAAAAAAAAAAAATGCACACCTGATTATAAAAGATTTAGTTTTTCTATTTAAAAACCCCTTTGCAGTTATAATAACCTCCACTCTTCTGGGAAGATGTTTCACATTTTTTGGAGATTTTTTGCACTCATTGAGCTACAAGGGTGTTAGAAAAGTCTACTGATTGTCGACTGATGTAGTTGAGGTGAGGAGGAATGGGGTACAGTCAGCATTCACATTCATCCCAGAGGTGTTCAATAGGGTTAAAATCTGTAGCAGGCCACATAAGATCTTCCACTCCAACCCATCTAAGCCATATCTTCATGGAGCTGGATTTGAGCACAAAGACATTGTCATGCTGAAACTGAAAAATTAATGCTAATGAATCCAAAGGCATACAATACAATTGTTGTGTAAACTGATCAGGGATAACATTATGACCACCTGCCAAATATTGAGTTTTTCCTCCTTCTGCCAAAACAGTTCTGACCCATGAAACATTAACATCATTAACTTTTTCAGCAGTTTAAGCTACAGGAGCTCGTCTGTTGGATCGGACCACACGGACCAGCCTTTACTCCCCACGTGTATCAATGAGCCTCGGCCGCCCACGACCCTGTCGCCGGTTCACCACTGTTCCTTCCTTGGAGCACTTTTGATAGCTTCTGACCACTGCAGACCAGGAACATCCCACAAGAGCTGCGGTTTTGGAGATGCTCTGACCCAGACGTCTAGAGATCACAATTTGGTCCGCTCAAACGCTTACGCTTGCCCATTTTTTCTGCTTCTAACACGTCAATTTTGAGAATGAAAAAATGTTATTGCTGCCTAAAAAATATATCCACCCACTAACAGATGATATGATAAAGAGATAATCAGTGTTATTCAATCACCGGTCATAATGTTACAATATCGTAATGTTATGCCTGATCAAATAGAAATAAAGAGAATAAAGAATAAAGAGAAAAAAATCACAAGATTCTGTATTTTCAATGCTATAATTTCTCATTATCTGAATGTCATTCATAGTTAGACAACAGATAGCAAGACGGTCTGACAGAATGCCCATGTCATCCTAACTCAGCGCTTTCTTGTCCTGAGCAGTAAACATCTCCCCCTTCAAAATAACCTGAAAATAACACAATATACAGCATGTTTGTAGATAAACCTTATCCATGCCCTCCTACCAATGCCAGATGAGTCGATAATGAGTTGACTGCTGCTCAAATGTTTGTGAACATGATTCAGATTTCCATAAAGTGTGTTGCTTACGGGTAAACACATCCATCTTGACTTTCATGAATAGAATTAATGTTACTAAGAATTATTCTTAAACTTTTGAAGGTCATAGAGAGCAAAGTAGACTTACTCTTAGTTTTTTTTTTTTTATTCATGGACCAGCTTTTATAAAACATTAAGATTTGTCGAGGTTAGGATGAGAGGGAAAAGGTTTGTGGTTGTAGCTTTTCATACTGGCTCATGCATATGAAATCCAATAAAGTTATTCTCACTCATTAGAATTTTGAGTCTGTGAATTTTAAGCGGGTTTGAGCTGATTAAACTGAATTATTTATGCTTTATGTATGTGCATTAGGTATGCCGATGAACAAAAAAAAAAAAAAAAAAAGTCAGTTTCAGAGAGTTTGGAAAATTTTCCTGGCTTTAAACCAATCCTATATTAATATTAATCCCTGATTAATTTAAGCTCCTCACTTGGACCGCGGCTTGTCTTTGTTACACTAGCTCATGCTATTTATGAATTGTTTAACTGACTACACCACAACTGCGGTTGATGGTAAAAAGATTGCAAGTGCAACCCTCTCTGGATTTGCATATGCAAAGTCCATGCAATTACCCTGCCTTTATGGTCTAATGGTCATAAACAAATATGGTGCAATGAGCTGACCAAACAGGCATGCAAGTGCCATGGAAATGATCACTTCCCAACCACACACACACACACACACACACACACACACACACACACACACACACACACACACACCTGCTTTGCTCATCTGACTTTTCCTTTGCTGGTTAGTCAGTACAGGAAATAAAGCAACAGATGCCTTATTTTATCATGTCAATCAAATCATGCCTTGTGTTACAATTTGTGTCATTTATATTCAATGTGTCTGAGAAATTCAAGGACATTATGAGTCACTTTCAGTCCTCAGTATCACATTCACATGAATACTGTAGATCTAGGTCAGCCTACACACTGTTTAAGGCAAGTGTTTTAAATATCCTGCAACACACACATCTCAAATGAAATAATATACACAATTTATGGAGTAGAAAGTATCGGAGCGCACAATTGTATACACACAGACAATTCTAGGTTCAGGAATGTACCTAAAAGAGTACAAATGCTACCTAACAGCAATGTACCTTTGAACAGTGGTACATTATTGTACCTTCTTGTTTCTACCTCTAAAAGAACATTTATGCAATAAATTGCTCCATGCAAGAGTACTTTTTTTTTTTATTTTTTTTTTTTTTTTACTTTAAAATTTTTTTTTTGGTTGTGTGGGGGTGTGTGGGGGGGGGGGGTTTGGGGTGTTTAGGACAAATGTTTGTCCTAGGAGTTTAGGATTTCTATAGGACAAAAAAATCTGTTTAGCAGAACAGCATTGAAATGCTATGGAAAAATATCAGGATGCAATTTTCAAACCATACCAGGAGACAAAGGTACATTTTAATCACTAGGGCTGCATTAATGTTCTTTTAGAAGTACAAACAAGAAGGTACAAAAATTTTAATTTTTGTTTAGAGGATGTCTTCGGATGTCCTAGCGTGAAATTGACCATCCGCTTCAACTGCGAGTCCAGAAAGATATGCTTTGTATGGGTTGGATTAAAAGATCTCCTGCTATAGAGCTCTGACCTCAACCCTATTGAAAACCTTTGGGATGAATTGGAACACTGACTACACCCCAGACTTCCTCACCTCAACTACATCAGTACCTGAATTAATAAAAGCCTTGTGTCTGGATGAGCACAAATCATCACAAGCACACTCAAAAATCTTCCCAGAAGAGTGAAGAGAATTATAAGAGCAAATTGAGGCTAAATGTGGAATCTGATGCTCAAAAACCACATACCATACTTATGAGCAGGTGTCCACAAACTTTTGGCAATATAGTGTATAACTAATACCAAGGTTCCCTGGTGGTCTAGTGGTTAGGATGCGGCGCTCTCACTGCTGTGCCCCGGGTTCGATCACCGGTCAGGGAACCAACCCCAGCCATTAGGGTTGCACAAACCTTAGTGCCGGTCCCAATCCCGGATAAATGGGGAGGGTTGCGTTAGGAAGGGCATCCAGCGTAAAAACATGTGCCAAATCAAAACATG
>JAAIIK010000054.1:1447507-1457520 GCA_014706435.1 Silurus glanis
ATCTATCTATCTATCTATCTATCTATCTATCTATCTATCTATCTATCCATCTATCTATCCAAGGTTCTTCTTCAGATTATTCTTTTTGTTTTTTTGTTATTGTCTTTCGAAATATTTTACCAAAATCCCACTTTCATGCTCACAAACCCTTGTCAGAATGAAAGCCCTGTGATTTCAGTGACAATAACTGACAGCTACTCAGGCTGGAAATTGCTCCAGACATGGCTCCTGTTGCACTTTATCCCAGTTGCTCCTTTATGATCGGTCTTGTCAGAAGGTTTTTTGGTACTTTTTTTTTTTTTTTCTGAGAGCACTCTTTCGCTTTCCATCTCAGTCTCTCAGTGGCCAGCAGTGGTGAAAGCTTCCACCAAGTCATTCACTTTTGCCTTGTAATGCCGGCCAAAGAAAACAAATCAGATTGATTATAAAAAAAGGTCTGTAACAGTAAAAAAGTCCTTTTCAGTGACAACACTGTTTTTTTTTTCCTTTTTTTTTTTTTTCCTTATCAGTACACTCCTTTCTTGTATTTTCCTTTGTTAACTGTTGCTGCCTCAAATTTCTAGCTCCGTACCACTTCTTCATCTTTGTCTCCTCCTGAGTCCGAATGCAAAGTGACACGTGTTCCTGTTTTCCAACAACAATGATGATGAATGTTTTCTAAAAGCATCCTGTTCCTCATCGGCTTTTGAATCAAATAATAAGATCTGTCTTTTGAGTGGAACAGAGGATGTGCGAGATTTCTTTTTTGCCATACTTCAAGTAATGATTATTTATGGCATGGCAGTGTTGCATAGTGATATGTTATCTAAATCTTTACATCTTGTTCTGCCAGTAAACAGGAATTTACCCCCATTATCAAGATTCACTGCTGAGTGTGTGTATTTAAGCCTTTTATTGAGTTTAAAAGCACAAACCAGCATTTTTAAACGCTAAATGAACATTCAGGAAAAAAAAATATTTTGAATTATTTTCTTTTCCTCCATGATTCCTCTTGTATTGTGTCTTGAGTGATGACAAGTCAACAGGCCTATGAGAAAGTAAATACCTGTTATTATCTTATTATATGTCACAATTATCCAAAAGCAAACACATCATTTTTGTTCCTTTTAAATGATTGCTAATCCTAGCTTCATCACTCACTCATTAGCTGAAGGAGTTTGTGTAATCCTTTGAATGTCAATGAGGATTTGAATGCACCCTATATGGCAACCCTTGGTGAACAAATCTGAGGTGGGAAGTTAAGCAAAGATCATCTTTCATGACATCTGTAAAATGTGCACAAAAAACTGCACATTGCCTGAATTTGTCAACTAGACTTCTATATGGTTGGATCGAAACATCTTACCACTTATTCAAGCAGCTTCTTTGAAGGACACAGATTTGAGCACCAAAATGTACACATTTGAGAAGACAAATGGTTTGGGAGAGGAGTGGAGGGGGCCATCTATGTCCAGGTGAAAAATCCTGCCTTATTTTTCATGATGCTCTTCATACAGCCACCAGAAAATCCACACCTAAGGACCCCCCCATCAACACCCACATTCGCTAATCAGTACTCCCAATACTTCTATGCACTCTCCCATTACTCTCTGGGGTAGTTACAGTACATCCTAATTACCCCTTAATCCTGACACTTCCCTCCCCACTCTCACCTCCCTCTGTTCCCTTAACAAGGCTTTCCAAGAAGGTGGGATCCTCAGTCCTTTAGCATATGAATTTGTGGAATCCTGCTAACGTCTCACAGACTGAAGAAGCAGCTCAAATAAGTAGGGAAGCGTTTTTTTTTTTTGTTGTTGTTTTTTTTGTCAAGCCAACCAGATAAAGGTTCAGTTGACCTGACTCAAATTCCGGATAACTGCACATGGATCACTGGGAATCTTCACAAATCTAGTCAGCAACATTGAGCTATTTTGTGGGCTCACCACCTACAAGACAAATGCTAAACATCAGTTTATTATTTATGAACAATACCATTTGCAATGAATTTTAGATCCAAACTAGTTCACGGTCAGTGTTGCCGTGAAAATTCTCTGTGCGATTTTGTCTTGTTCTTATGGTGCTGATTTGCTTTGTTTGTAGTCCTGTGTCTAGGTCTGCTTAAGTTTGACTTAGTTCTGTATTGTCCCATACAACTCTATATTGTCTGGAAGAACACGGTTTTTGGGGTGTCCTGTACCAACTGTATATGGATGAAAAAACAAAACAATAAAAGCCAGTTGACTGAGGATGCCAGTTAGAAATCAGTAATAGTGGATGAAGTAAACAAACCATGTACTTGAGTAAAAGTAAAGATACACTCTGTAAAATATTACTCCAGTAAAAGTGTTCCTTTTAAACTTTAGTATTTGCCTTCAAATGAACCCAAGTATTCAAAGTACTATGATTTATTATGGCTATAATGTTCTAATTATAATTTTTGCTTAATCAGCTCAGTTAATGAAAAATAATCTAATGTTACTCTTAGCAACCAAGCTATTAATAGAATAATATTAATGAAGCCAACACTGATTGACCTCTATTAAAGCTATCATGAGCCTGAAATCTTCTTCTCAACTACTTCGCAAAATCGTGTAAATATGGTCACGGGTGTTGTGACAAGTTAAAGTCAGGGGTTTCTTCCGTCATTTATTCCTCTCAGAATGTTCTGCTTGTTGTTGAACTGACATTTAACTGTATGTTGATGATAAAAGGAAACCACCAAGTGCCAATCAAAACAAGTTTAAAACAGAACGCAGGCTCGACTCTGATTGGTGGCTTGCTGCGTGTTTGACCAGTTAAGTTTTCATCTTCATTAATAAAAAGCAACGACTGATTTTGGAAAATATAGTAGAGTAAAAAGTCACTGTAGTATTTGACTTTGAAATGTAGTGAAGATAAAGTTCTTCCAAATAGAAATACTTCAGTAAAGTACAGATATCCAAAACAGCTACTTAAGTAAAGTAATGAATTACATTTACTTTGTTACTGTCCACCACTGGGAATCAGACACCTGCTGGCCAGTCGTAGAGTCTTATAAAAAGGAAGGAAAGAAAGAACAGATTAAGATACAGGAATTAGTTAATTATGCTCTAAAGCAGGAATGAAAGATCAACCATCCATCCATCATGGGTAGAGATCTTGCTAGAAAGTTTCTCAAGGCACCCTAAAGTGTATACCAGGCCTTGGAGTCATTACATTTACAGCATTTGGCAGATGCCCTAATCCAGAGCAGCTTGAGCAGTTAAGAGTTAAGGGCCCTGCTCAAGGGCCCTGAAGTTGCAGCTTGGTTGCTCTGGGATTTTAACTTGTGACCTTTCAATCCAAAGTCCAATGCCTTAACCGCAAAGCTACGTTCCAGCCAGAGATTGTGGCATTGTGTTACATTTATTCTTCATTCGCTTGAAGACCTACGTACATCTAAATTTTTCTTTCTAATTCTATTTCACTCTTGTTTAACAGATGTTATAATGAGATAATAATGAGTTCCTTGAAACATTTGTCATTTTGAAATAATGATATGACCAGTCGAAGGCTATTGAGCATATTTTTAGAGGTTATTATTTAGCATTTCAAATGTCGCATGTCGTAACCCTTTATTTTGCTTTCTTTGAAATAAATCTTACGCTCTTTGACAAAAGACCTGTGCACACTAAATTTGATTTTCAAAATACACAGTTATCATCTACATAACACAACATCTCCTGCTCTCTCTCCCTCTCCCTCTCTCTCTCTCTCTCTCTCTCTCTCTCTCTCTCTCTCTCTCTCAATCTCTCTCTCTCTCTCTCTCTCTCTCTCCACCCATCTTTGGGTCTTCATTAACTTTGAACTCCTTCTCATACACTCATATATTTCTTCTTTCTGCTTCGCTGGGAATAGCAGCACTCTTACATAATTTGGTTGTGGGGCAAAATAAATGTGGTTAGACAGTGTATACTGTTACAGAGCGCCTCCCGTTGGATGTGGGCAATTTTATCCGAAAGGCAACAACCTTTAAAATTCATTGAAAGCTATAAATCTACACCAACATCATTTTATTTTGTACTTATTTATGTCTTTATGTTTCATATTAGCCTTTACATGTACAGGAAACCCTATTCAGACACAAATCTCATTTTCAGCTTACAGCTCTCTCAGTATAAAATATAGCAAAAGAAAATAAAGAAAAAAAACCCCAAAAACAACACACAAACAACAAAGACATAAATATTGAAATCAACATGCATAAACACATAAAACAAAATGCCAAAGCTAAGTAAAACAAATATAGCTTTCGGGGCACAAGACATCCAATTTATATTAATGTGCTGGCAATAAATACAGTGTTTCCAGTCTCTGATCTGATTTATTCAGCATATGGTCTTATTACCTTTTACCGTACCTCTGCTCATCAAATGTGTTGCATGGGTAACAAAAGGACGCGTCTAGACTTCCGCTGTAGGTTTGTATATGAAGCATCATGTTCAGATGAGACCCTGGCAACCTGTTCACATGAAAAATTCATGTTTAATCAAATTCCTATTAGTGAGACATGATTGCTTATAATACTTGTATTAGATTACTTGTAAAACTTATAATATTCTCCTCCATCATACAAATAATTATATCAATAAATTATATAAATATATAATAATAATAATAATAATAATAATAATTATTATTATTATTATTGTTATTGTTGTTATTATTGTTGTTATTATAAGTAGATGTGGTAAAGCTTCAGAAATAAGTCAAATGAGTCATATAATATATAATGATTATTACATGATAAATAATTACATATAATCAATACATAAATAAATAATCTACTGCATTATACAGCATTATTTTTATTATTATTTTTATTATTATTATTATTATTATTATTATTATTTTTATTATTATTATTATTATTATTAATATTATAGTCAGGCATTTTTAATTAATTAGAATATTTAATCATTTGTGTCTTGTGTGTTTTTTACTGGTGTGTGTTAGTCATAATAAAAACCCTTCACAGAAAGAAAAGCATTAAAGAATCACCATAAATAAATAGAATGAGAGAATAAGGATAAATACAGGGACAAAATAAAGACAGATAAAAAGAAATGACTATCTCATAAGTCACCATACAGCACCCAAGACACCAAATACATCACCATGAGAGTTCAGAGAGCATGGAAAGTAAAGATTTCAATTCAGCCTAAAAATCTGAACTAGAGGAAAGATGAATGAATAAAGACTGTCGAATAAATTCGAAAGTTTGGGAGATACAGAATAACACTGAATAATATACTACCTACTGAGGCCAATCTGCATCACAAGAAGACCAGTACCTGAGGATCGACTAGTGCACGGCATGGGCTAGAGTGCAGTAAATTACATCCTCAGGGCACATGCAGAGTCCTGGGAGTGGACAAGCTTCAGGAGACTCATGGAGCTGAATTTAAAGTTTTGTTAAATATCTTAATTCAGCTCACACACACACAAGGTTCAGATTTATAAAAGTAGCTTAAAGAGAACACTGTGGTCGAACCCCAAAAAAATCCAAAAAGGAATCTGCACACATGTAAGAAGCTAACTGTGTTTAATATCTAATTAAAAGTATTGGCACTGTGTCAGAATTGAAATCATTGAAGCAAAAAAAAAAAAAAATTAAAATCAACCTGATTGAAAGCTAGGCAATATTGAGATTTAAATATACACATATAATTATGCGTTACAAAGAAAATCAAAGTTTAAAAAAGTGTCTGGAAGCTGCAATGGTATTATGGCGTTTAAGCTAGGTAAACTTGAACAGCTAGCTAATTTAACAAGATCATTTCTAAATGCGCTATGTGCAATTGAATATCCCCTAAGTGCATAATTTAAAACTGATCAATAAAAACATGCTTTATATATTTTGTTTAATCTCTTTTTCGGATTTTATGGCAACTTCAGTCTCATAAAGGTAAAAAAAAAAGTTGCTTTATACATTCACAGCACAGTGAAATTCTTTCTTTGCACATCTCAGTGATGTTAGGAAGCTGGGGTCAGAGTGCAGGGTCAGCCATGGTACAAAGCTTAAAACTTCTAATCAGTAACCCAGAGACCACTGAGCGACCACGTCTTCATCATTATTGATTTAACAAACAATTTGAACAAAACCAGTTCCATGAAGATATGGTTTACATGGGTTGGAGTGGAAGATCTTGAGTGGCCTGCTCTAGAGCACTGACTTCAACCCTATTAAATGCAATAGGGGGAAATTGGAATGTTGACTGCACCCCAGGCCTCCTCACCTCACCTACATCAGTGCCTGGCTTTACACCATTGTGGCTGAATGAGCACAAATCTCCACAAGCACACTCCAAAATCTATTGGAACATCTTCCCAGAAGAGTATAGGTTATTGTAACAGCAAATAAGAACTAAATATGCTGAAAAGATCAAACCAATAATTTGATTAGGTGTCCACAAACTTCTGTTCATGTACTGTAGCTTCCTCAATTCTCGAATCTGAAAGTGCAGTCAGCATGTTGACGGACCTCCGAGAAGCAAACCTGACTTTCCGTGACTTACATTTTAGGTGGTTAGCGCACTGGATTCTCAGCCTCAGACTCCCAGAGGTTAAATATCACTCAGACAGCAAAGCGGCTACATTCTCGACTTAACTTAATGCGATTCCAAAATCGTAAAGGCGTGCCGCCGACTTCTTCGCTTTGAAAGATGACTCTGACTTCCTCCCTATTGCACTTACTCCCTCTGTTCTTGGTGCACTCCTAATCTAATGTGCACAAGAGATCATGTGTTAAAATACACACAGGAAATGGCGAAACCATCAGGGTAGAGACTATGGAGTCTAAGGGTAGGGATTTCATATAGTAGATGTAAACGGCATTGAGTTAAAATAGAGCTGCACTTTAAATCCAGAAAAGACAAAAAAAAAAAAAGGATGGATTTACAAAAACTATAGGATTTAGTGTTTTTTGTTTTTGTTTTTTTCATAGGTATATACTCACTAGACTTTTTTTTTTCTATTCAATTACGAATTCCGTTGCTAAATCAATTTCTAGGTTTATTATATAATAATTTAATAATAATGTATTAATTCTATAAAAAAAATAATAAAATATTAATAATAAAATGATTTCATAAAATGATAATAATTATTTATGATTATAAATACAAAATGAGAATTTTATTCCTTTTTTATTTAATATTGAAAGCAGTGAAATAAACAAAAAAAGAACAAAACTTTTGTATTGTTTCACAGCAAATGTTGTTATTATTAATATTTATTTTTATATTATTATTTATTATTATTATTATTATTATTATTATTATTATTATTATTATTATTATTATTATCTCTATTTGTTTAACTACACAAAGTTAAACAAACTGCACAATATTTCTTAATAATTTTCTAAGCTGTATTCCTAAACTTACACTCATGTCATTCTTGCCCTTTACTTAAGAAATGTCCAATCTGGAAAACAAACCAGAGCAACATAATCCGAGCCCGCAGACAATCTAGTAGAACATGGTGTGGGGTGGTGCAAGTTGGGGCGGGGTTGTTTGGGGTTGTTTTGCACTGATAACATTGTAAGAAGAGGATCTGGTAGCTCAGTGGTCAAGACGGATGTGTTATCTGTGGTTAAGATGTTGGACTTCTAATCAGAAAGTCGAGTTTGAAGCCCGGTGGAAAATAATGTCTTCCAACTGCAATACATGTAAAAATTTGTGTGTGGTCAGTACAAAACTTATTCATATGAATCCATTAAAGTTATTCAAATTTGTCTACAGAAGAATTTACTTCTTTTTTTTTATAGTAGTAATGCACTCAGTCATCAATAATTTAAGTATGTTTAATTAAATTGATTAATTAGATATAAAATCCCAGCTAACAGTGAAGGTTGTTCAAGTGTATCACATAAAAAAAAAAATATATAAATAAATAAATAAATAAATAAATAAATAAATAAATAAATGCAATTTGGCAAGGCAACGCTATAAGTCATTCAAAAAGTTTGCAATTGGAGCAAAAATGTAATTTTCAAAATAAAAATCAATAAATCCCAAATACATAGACCCATCTCTATTTTTAATGGAAATTCTATAAAATGTTTGCAACCATTATTATATTTTATTGCATTGTGTTTCATTAAAATCCTTTATTCTATTCTTATTCTCTATTTTTGCAAATTATTTATTTATTTAATTATATAACTAGGCCAGTTGTAAAATGCTTTCGCTGCATCTCGTACTGCATATTGTTACGCATATGACAAATAAAATGAATTTGGATTTATGTAGCTGACTGCATTGTGTAATAGTAAGCATTCACATAATCGAATGAAAAAAAAACCCCACAGATACAGCGAAAAGGCACGGGACGGCAGGAGAACCACGTGCGAGGAGACGCAATCTCTGAGCAATTCTGGAAATCGGGAACAAGAGGCGAACGTTAAATCTGTACGGCTGAGTGCATTATTACTAATGTGAGCCGTTTTGTTGTGTGTGGCCAGTTTCCATTTCCCTTCTTCGGCTCTGAAATCAATATAATTTGCCACAGGGGTTAAGTTTATTCGATTCTGGCGCCAATGATTAGGACTCCTTTATCAGTTTATTATCCTGGAGCTCGGTTTCTGTTTTCGAGCTCAAAAAAAAAGAAAAAAAAAGTATGCTCTGATCTTGGTGGATACCGAAGAAAAAGTTCCCCTAAAGTGCACTTCTGCATACGCCTGCCCTGGTAATAAAGTATACCAGAAGCTGAAGTGGATCTATTCTTGTACCAACATGGCTGGTAGTCGATAATGTTGGGTAAAGGCATGGCTGTTATTGATTTCTCTCCATGCAAGTGCACCTTGACTTTTTTATATTTATATATAATATATATAATATATATATATTTATGAGGCTGAGCTTATGATCTTCACTTTCAGCTTTCATCTTTAGTTTGCTTTGTGTTCCAATGGTATTGAATATATTCAGGAAAAAAAAAAAAAACTTGCCAAGATCTCAAGTGGAATCTTTCAGGTTATACTGTATGCATGAGGTGGAAATGAAGTAGGATAGCAGGTATGAGTCAGAGATCCTTCACCAACGTATCTTAACTTCATGACGGTAATAGACAGCGAACACGTGTCTGATAGATACCTCCACGTCCTCTTCCGATCCATTTCCATGTAATAAGAACCTTGATACCGCATTGCATTAGACACCCATTATCATTATGTATATTGCCATTGTTGCTAATGTGCTCATCAATTGCACCCAACTGTGGTGGCGATAAATCCGGTTAGGCGCCGTTTAATATGCACGTGGGCTGCACGTTACGCAGGTTATCTCGATCTTCACTCCTTCAAATTTTATAGTTATTGTTTTGCAAATTATTTTCTAACTAAACTAAAACTAAGGACCAGGTTAAGTGAATTTGATCCTGACCTGCATGGATTACCATTAACTAAAGGTGATGCAATTGTACATCATAAAAATCAACAAATTTTATTTCAGACGGCAAAAAATATGAAGAAGGCATTCATTTTAACCAGTGCAGTGGGCTGAGCTGTCAGCTCACAGCTTCGTGGTCACCGGTTCAATCGTGCGATAGAGTTACTGTCTGTGTTCTTCATATTCTTGCCCTCTGCCCGTGGATCAACTCAGGGTTCTCCGGTTTCCTTCCACCTCCAAATAGATGGATTGGTGATGCTAAATTACCCTTTTGAATAATCGGTTTGTGTCTCTTCCAGAGTGTATTCTGTATTTTGGCTCTCTCCAGGATAGACTTTAGATAAAAAGTGACCCTGACCAGGATTAAGCGTTTATGGAAAATGAATGACTGAATAAACATCAATTTTACAGAAAAGCAGTTAGATGTTTAACATTAGAAAGCCAAGGGAGTTCAAATGCTATTCTTTCCTGCTGAAATCCACATAAAAAGGAAAATATTTTATATATTATTCTACGTATATTATTCTGGAATACTTTATAATTCAAATAACATCATTCAAATATAATAAATAAACATCGGATCAATAATAATAATAATAATAATAATAATAATAATAATAATAA
>JAAIIK010000054.1:1459775-1479669 GCA_014706435.1 Silurus glanis
GTGATGTAGCTCTATGTTGAGTGATGTAGCTGTATGTTTTGTGATGTAGCTCTATGTTTTGTGATGTAGCTCTGTGTTTTGTGATGTAGCTCTTTGTTGAGTGATGTAGCTCTTTGTTGTGTGATGTAGCTCTATGTTGAGTGATGTCGCTCTATGTTTTGTGATGTAGCTCTATGTTTTGTGATGTAGCTCTTTGTTGTGTGATGTAGCTCTATGTTTTGTGATGTAGCTCTTTGTTGAGTGATGTAGCTATATGTTGTTTTATGTACTGTAGCACCAGGGTCCTAAAGAAACGTTGTCTCATTTCACTTTATACTGCATCAGCTACATATGGTTAAAATGTCAATAAAAGCTTCATAACTCTACTTGATTTGAGATTAAGTGTTAGTAAAATCAGGTACTGATGTAGGTGATGGTGATGTAGGCAGTCAGCATTCCAATTTATCCCAAAGGCATTCAGTATGGTTGCGGTCAGACCTCTATAGCCATCCACCCAAGATCTTCTATTCCAACCCATGTAAAGCATATCTTCATGGAGCTCACTTGTGCACAGGAGCATTGCTATGCTAAAACAGGTTTCGGTCTTGTAGATCAAGTCAAGGAAATATTTAAAGACTACCAAATCTAAAGACATTTTATACATTTGTGTGCCCCCAGCTTTGTGCCAACAGTTTGGGAAAAAACAATATGGCCGAAAAGTCATGTGTCCCAATACTTATAGTGCCTTTAAATAATAAAATCCATACATTATTTATAATAATCATTTAATAATGTCTTAATATATGTCTCTATCCATAATATTTATTTATTTATTTATTTGTTTGTTTTTCCATTCATTCTTTAAATCATTCATTTGTTTGCTTGTAAATGTTTAATTCATCTATTTATTTAATTAATTAATGTATTTATTTATTCGTTTATTTATTTATTTATTTATTTATTCATTTATTTGTTTTTTTTGCTTGTCTATTTGTTTAATAATTTTATTTATTTATTTGTCGATTTATTTCTTTATGTATTTATTTATTTCATTTTAGGAGAAGGAGAAGGCAGATATACGTACAATTTGCCAGAAAACTTATCTCCACACTCCACACTTAGCTCTTATCCCATTTTCTCACCTGCATTTCCTAGTTTTCTACATGCAGTATGTGCTTAGTGACCCCTGTGTGAAGTCACTAATGCCTGAAGGCTCCCAGTGGACTGAAACCTCATGGCTGTATAATTAACCTGCTCTATCGGAGCACTGCAGCTCATTAGCAGAGGGCCATATCTCCAAGGGAATTTAATCAAGTCACTCATCAGCAGACATCTTTAAGGGACACGCTGCAATTCAGATAAGACAGAGACCACACTTCAGCCTAATGACGTGTCAATTCGAATATCGATCACGCGGTCCTTGAGCCCGAGGTATGTAAGGAATAGTGAATTCAAAGCCGGATTATGCTACAGCGCTCAAAAATGTTTAGATTTTTGCTGTAAAAAAAATTTTATAAAGTAAATTAGCATGATGATAATGAGCCATGTCTGCAGTAATATTACTGTTTATTGTATGCTTTATTTTAATAACACAAGATATAATCTTTCTATAAGTGCATATCACAACGTGGTGTATTCCTTTTATACGACAGCAAATATATGGAACTTAGGCTACCTCTTTCATGTGGCAATTGTGTAATACAATCTTATCGTATTAATATGCCTGAGGGAGAGAGTGAACCTTAAAAACACCATATAGCCTACAGAACCTTAAAAATTGTTTAGAACAAGTATTAAAAAGAAGAAAACAGTAAATATTAGTTTCCCTTTGCTATTATAATATCCTCCACTCTTTTGGGAAGGCTTTCCTTTTTATTTCAAAGTGTATTTGAGTGTATCTGATTTGTGGTTAGAGTAGGGAGCAGGTGGAGAAGAGGTAGTGAAGGTGGAGGAGAAATATATATTAGATTTAGATTTAGATTAGAAGTATATATTAGATTAGAGTAGATTGGATTCAACTTCATTGTCATTCTGCAAAGTACATGAGCCAATGAAATGCAGTATAAATATTATAATATATATCAGTGACAGGTGGTCAGAGCCAGAAAAGCCTTCTCTGCTGGCCTAAACACTATCAGAATCATTGACCTAAATTCTAATATTTGTTTCATGAAATTGTATTAATTATACCCAACAGTTTATTCTCTTCATTTCGTAGCGTTTCTCTTGGCTGCACTGCTTCCAGTACGTGTATGTGGATGTTCGATTTTTTTGTCCAATCAGATTTCAGCCTCTACAATATGCTGCCATGTCAATCTAATCTGCCCAGAGTCTCCGTCCATTTTTCTGAGGGAAACAGTTACAGCCAAGTTTAACTAGCAAAACACGTCTGTAGCGTGCTACACACGTCTGAGTTAGACTTTTTTACACAGACGAAGGCTGACGAAGGAAGAGAAAATTATTTGGTTTTAGACATTCTTAAAAAAAATTGTATACCACAGCAAGAATGTGTAAGTTAGGCTACCTCTGTCACATGACAATTATTTATCTGAGAATGAACCTTAAAAACATTATGAAGGCCACAGAGCTGTAGAAGTTAGTTAGGAAAAGTATAAATTATACATTCAAAAGGTTTGGTTTGAAAAAGTATCAAAAAAACTTCCATGAAACAGTGAAAAAATCCCATTAATAAAACCGGAAGGTAATATTGTGTAACTGTGATTCTTGCTAGAAAATGTAAAGAAAGGAAGAATCAGAAAAGCAACCAAAAGTCAGAAAGCTGTAGACAAGTCTAAGGCGGGGGTGAACATTTCTGCAAGGCACTGATTGCTAACTAGGAAACCAATAATGGATGAGAGAAGACATTGGCACATTGTATATAACAACAGATGGGCTATACTCACAGCCTCATTCGCTCCCTCACTCACTTTGAGTAACTACTTTCTCCTGGTCAGGGTTGTGGTGAATCTGGAGTTTTTCCCAGGAACACTGGGCATGAGGAGGGAATACACCCTGGGTGGGATGCCAGTCGATCACAGGGCACCAGATGGACTATAGTAATATCTATATGGTAATATAAGGGGTAAATGTACGTGAAAAAAATAGAAGCTGCTCAGTAGATATACAGTTTTTAATTAATAATACAGATTTTTTTTATTTTTAATTAAGTGCTAGCTCAATGCATAGAGTGTATTGGAAGTTCAGATATCTTTAATGAGCCCAGTATAACATGACAGATATAAAAACTTGTTGGATGAGATCAGAGCCAACAATAGAATATCGAAATATCCCTCCTAGGAACAGTGACATCCAACAGCTAATGTTAGCGACTTATTGATTTCAGCATGACTCTGGACTCAGTGGAAACTCATCCATTTTTGTAATGGCACAAAAAGACATAATGTGTCCAACGTTTTCCAGTGTTAGCTCCAAACTTTTGTTCATTTTCAATTGAACCCCCCCACCTATTCAGACAATTTTGCATCTTATGGCCCAGTACCTTTTTATAACAGTCACAACCATCTCATTATTTCTTTATGTCTGTGTCTTTCAGGAGACACGGTACCCAAACATATACAGACTGATCCACACAAATCCACACAAATGAACCCTGGCATCTATTTATAAAATTGCCCTAGCCGTCGGTGCCATGCTGTGCTCTGAGTGGCACCAGAAACAAGCACGGTCTCTTTCTAGTTGCTTTCAACAGCCAAATGTCTTCTAGTGGCTTAATTAGAGCCGAATCCAGTGCATGCATATTGTTTTTGCACACAATCACAACGCTCAGTAGCCGGTCTGCAGTGCTCGGGTCACACACTTAGACAATCAGAGTGAGTGAAGAGGCCAAGACGTGGATGGATGAGAACTTTTTACCCCCCACCGTCCCAGACGTGAGAAACACTCACCGCTCCTGAATGACAACAAGCCCAGGGTTTCAGACGGACACAATGGTGGCATTGTACTAAACATGGCCTCATCCCTGACACTGAGGGAGCTGCCAATTAGGTCAACGCTACGAGTGTGCTGCTCCATCACTATTAGGAAGCCAGACTAGCTTTAATAAATAGAGCTGAATTGCTGAAAGAGGTCGTGTGCATACATTTAATATTTTTAGATTGTTGGATTTGGTGCATATTTAACACTTTTGTCTGGTGTTTCTGTTTTGTTTATATTTTTGTTTTCTGTTATTTCTGGGGTTTTTTTTTCAAGTTTTTTTCATTTTTCGTTCACTTTTAAATGTATTATTTAAACAAAATAATACATTTAAAAGTGAGTAATATTAAGTGATTAAATATTAAAAGTATTAAATATTTATTAAGCATTGCAAAATAAGTTTACTAAGTATAAATAATACAAAAAATCAAAAATTGGCATAATGGTCAGAGGTAAAAACTACAAGATGTTTTTATATTGTTGCCTAAAAAAATTAAATTCAGAAAAGAAAATGTCTGCCGTTTGAACTTACATGGAGATAATGCATAATAACATCTTTATTAAATATTATATAAATTATATATATATATATATATATATATATATATATATATATCTATATATTTATTTTTTATTTATTTATTTATTTATTTTTTAATGTGCCAGTAATACCAGATTTGTTGCAGTAACTGTTTTGTGATTTTGTGATGCAAATATATGATAAGTTAAAAACCAGAACCTGCTTATATATTTATAGGTATATAATTAGCTTCCCTTGATACGTTTTGCATTCTGTTGGAAAACTTCAACCCACCACACTCCTCTCTTCCTGTCCTTCTTTGAAGAATCAGGAGAAAGTGTCGGTTGAAATGCACCTTTACCTTAAAAACCTGTTTCTGCCGGTGTGGTCAGATTTATCGGTAAAAAGCTGCATGATCTAATGAACGAAAATCAAAGCCATAAGAAGCTCAAATAACGCTATAATGAGTTGACCTGAATTATTGACTGCAAATCTTTAAATACCCTATTTTTTTTTGTCCCCGTCTCCCGTTTTAATTAATCACAGCTCAGAGAAGAGACAGAAATCAACGCTTAAATAACCAGCAGCTGCTTTACAAAGAACATTAGATTAATTTTCTGCTGAGAGCAATCAGGGTGATTAGAACTGATTACGTCTCGAGAACGGTTTTGAAGACTCGCTGCTCCGTGTGGGTTTTAATTTGCGAAATATAATGCGCTGTGCCATATTTACCTCTATAAGTCAACGCACTTTCAGTTGCTTATTGTCATTTTCCTGATGCTGTATATCAACTCTGATTACGATCACTCACCCTGGTAACAGCATCTTCGTATGAAATCTCTGCATGAGTGGCTTATTAGTGTATTATTTATTGCTAATTTAAAGCCAGTTAGTAAGAAAATAGTCAAATGAAATACATTTAGACATGAAGTGTCTAAACATATTTAGTACCGCAGTGTTGTTCAGTAGAGTGTGTACACTCAATTTAATAAAATGTGGAAGAAATCACCATATTTAAACTACAGATCTTTTCATTTGACATGCCTTTATAGGCAAACGCTTAAATGTTTGGTGATTCATAGAATATATAGAACCTACGATCACTAGACATTTTAATAAGAACTCTGAGGGATTCGCTCATTTAAGCAACTATCTAATTATGTGGTTGCGGCACTAAAACCAGACATGGGAAAGAAAAAAAACATCAGGAAATGGTTTTCAGTCTTCATCTACTCGTTTCTGGTGACCTTATGCCCACTGTAGTCTCCCATCTCTGTTCTGACTTGACAGTAATGAACTTTAATAAAGTTTTTCATAGTTCTAATGAGTAGTTATTATACAGAATAGTAGTTACCACCGTGTTTCCGTAGACTCAAACCAGTCTTGGGGTTCTGCTCGGACTTCTCTCACTTGCATCAACTGAATTCTCATTCGCAGGATGGTTTTAGCTTCTGGCACCATGCTGGGTAATCACAAGAGACAGTTGTGTGGGGAAATCCCAGGATATCAGCTGTTTATAAAATATCAAAATACTTGAAAAAATTACTAAATTAAAATAAATTCAATTCAGAATTAAATAAATTATGAGAAATTTAAGCATCATACATGTTTTCTCTGGAACGACATTTATAAACAGTTGACATGTTTATGAAATATAAAGTTAGCCTGTCTACCATGCAGTGGTTGAAATTTTTTTATTTAATAAAATTCTAATTTATTTGCATAAAGTCCCAAAGGAGCTACAGAATTATATAAATGTGAGTAAATTATGTAAATATTTAAAATTAAATATAAATTTGAGCATTATAAATACGCTCTCTAAAATGACTGTAATTGTTGTAATGGTTGTTATAATGCTGTTATAAAATAAATATTATAAAAATAAAATGTTTAGGCTTTAAAATAATGTTAGTAATAGTTTAAAAGAATATTTTTTGTCTTATATATTGTCTCATTGAAATAATTGCTGCTTCATATTTATGGTGTTCATGTTTCAGTGGTGATCCTATTTTTAGTCAATTTTGCCACAGTACTGAATAAAAATCTAGGATTACGTTATGTTATCTTCTATTTAGGTAAAAATATAAATTGATCAAGCAGCAGAATGAGTTTTCTGTAACTCAGGAGGTTTTCCTTCTATGCTGTTGAAATCCAACCAATTTAGTTTGAAGCCATTTACATTCAATACACTATAAACCTACACTATATGGACAATTTGGACACATGACTTTCACAGCCATATATGATTTTTTCCCAAACTGTTATAACAAAGCTAAAGGCACATAATTGTACAGAGGGTCTTTGGATGCAGCAGCATAACATTTTCTCTTCAATTCAACTAGAAGACCCAAAACTGTTCGAGCATGACAATACCCCTGTGTACAAAGCGAATTGCATGAAGATATGCTTCACATGGGTTAAAGTGGAAGATCTCCTGCTATAGCGCTCTGACCTCCAACACTATTTAACACCTTTGAGATGAATCGGAACACTGACTGCACACCAGGCCTCCTCACCTCACTTACATCAGTACCTGACTTTACTAACACCCTTGCGGCTGAATGATCACAAATCTCCACAAGCTCACTTTAAAATCTAGTGGAACATCTTCCTAAAAGAGTGGAGGGAATTATAAGAGCAACTTTGGACTAAATGTGGAATGTGATGCTCAAAAAGCACATACCATACTTATGACCAGGTGGCCACAAAGTTTTGGCAATATAGTGTATTTTAAGGTGCAGGTACGCTCATTATAACATGGTGCTAGTTTTTTGTGTAGCAGAGTGTTAATTCTAAGCGTTCTGATTCTGAAACCATTCTGATTTATTATTTTGTCTAAAGTTTGATCCAGTTGAATGACTTCATGAATTGTTCTGCCTCATGAAAGAGATGTAAGTGAATAAGTGCATGTTGTGTTTTTCTTAGACCGAAATCCTAAGCGTACATTTTAATCCTCTGTAAAACTTGTACATTAAATGTTTTCTTCAACACCATGGTGAAACACAGAGCAATGCAGCAGCAAAGTGTAAATACAAGACAGTGTCAGCGGAAGGAAAAATACAATACGTACAATAAATACCAAGAACAGTACATGCTAACTAGACAGGACAACAGAACAGTACACAATGCAAGAAGCCAATTTAACCAATTATCCAAACACTGTTTACTGGGCTGAAACGTATAAGCAAGTAAAAAGACATAGCAAATGACAGCCCAAGTGCCCCACAGCAGCATAAACAACCATGTAATACAGTATTCTAATAAACACATGTTGTGGTACCTTCAAACATATTTTACTTATTCATTAAAAGAGAAAAGCCATGTGTACAATTCAGACATTGTTGTTTTCTGATGATGTTTAGGGTTTTAAACATCATTCTTTTGTTCACATTCTGTATTGGTCACATAAAGCATTTACTTTCATTCTTATGTTTGTTATTTTGCGCAGAAACTGGCGTTCCATATGCTCTCTTTCACTGATCACTTCACTCTCACATAATCAGAGGGTGTGGTATTCCAGTCACAGTTTACGTTGGTCAACACAGATTGTGTTGGTGATCTATTTGGGAGTGGAAATTTAGGCAGGTGAGAACTCTGCTGAGATATCTGGACCCCTGATCTGGACCAGTTTTTCCTTCTGGACCTACCTGATCCATTCCAATGCACTACTTCTACTGAAACTCACTTGCTGCTGCTAAGGATGACTCTAAATTTACAGCTAAAAAAAAGAAACAAAAAAACAATGAAGATTACCATTGATGGTACTATACTTCTTATTAAATATAAATATGACTTTTATGAATATTAACTATTATGTAACTAACATTTTTATTAAAATGCAGTATAGAATTTAAAGTATACAACTTCAACAAACACTTTTCTCCTCACGATTCCAAAAGTGAAGAATCGATAATGCTAACAATAAAGAATCTGTAATTAATGAATTATCAATATTTACCCAGGTGAACATGGGCTCCCTTTTAAGACTTTTAAGGTTTCTTCTTCATTCCATCACATGGAGTTTTTTCATCATAACTGTCATCTCTGACTTGCTCATAAGGGCAAAACCTATAGGAAAAAAGTATATATATATATATATATATATACATTCTTAGTTTGTTTACTTTTAAAGCTGCTTTGTAGCAATGTCCATTGTTAAAAACGTTATATATGAATAAACCTGAACTGAACTGAAAAATCACACATGAATATAGAATAAAACAACTTGTCTGAAAGTGTAGATGATTGCAGACTGGCTTTAAATGTACATATGACTATTTATTCACAGTGAGCAAGTGATTTGCTTTAGGAAATCCAACATGCAGGGTATTTTTTTGTATGTGAGCTGCTAAACTGAGCTATGAGGAACTAACTGAAGCGAAAAAAATTTTTTTTTAACGAAAACGAGAAAACAAACATTGCATGTGTTACACAAAATATCATCAAACTAGTTATTTTATAAAGTTATCAAATCACTTGTAACAGCAGCCCAGTGTCTGGCTTTGCTCAGGTGGACTGTTATAATTTGTACACAAAGGTTTGATTTCAATTGCAAATGTCTGAAAGCCCTTTTTTCAGCCCAATCAATGAAAGAGTTTATTAATGTGCTTTCAGCTCTATGTTTCTTTAATTCCCTGCCAGAAGAATCAATTGTGCTCTAATTTGGACCTGGAAAATGGACTTGGAACTGTGAATGCACTGTTTGAATCAGGATTTTATTAAAAAGTGGCTTGTCGAAAAGGTGCAAATTGTAGTCAGAAGGGTTGAACCTTGAAACAGAGTTTAAAAAAACAGTTTGATGAGTAAGTTAGCTGTCGAATTTTCCAGACCAGACTAGACGTGGCTGCCTAGACATGAATTGGGCTGTTGCATTGTAAATGTTGTAAGATTTCCATTTCCACACATTAATCACAGGTTTTTATACTGTTCAGTAGAGAATGCACATAGAGTGCTACATAGAGGGACAAAGTCTAGTAGGAAATACACCATCATCATCTTTTCATAATATGCAAAAAAATAAAAAGAATGTCTGATCATGGGATTTCTATCGTCGGATTTTTATTTGATGATGTCTCACCTGCTGGGGATGGGAGCAGAAGTTACATACACAGATAAAACAAATGCATCGCAGCTTTCAACTAATCAATAATTAGCTAAGGGATGTATTTCTATTGCACATCGAGATTGCTCTGATCCTGAGCGCGTCTCACAATTCATCTCGGTATGAAGCATAGGCCTTTCAGGCCGAGGGAAATACAGCAAAGAGAATGGGGGTATAATAATGATGCTGGTGTAGTCACAGCTGTGTGTTTAATTACATAAGTGCAATTAAGACATATAATGAATTTGTACTAAATTGCTTATTTGATATGCATGCTGAAAAAAAATAATAAAACGGTTGTGGAGAAGAGAGCAAGGAAATGGTTTAATATGTACACATGCAGCGGGATCAAAGCTCACTCCATTCCCAGCCAGTAGGTGGTCTGTTTTCATTTAGTACAGAAGAGAGGGAGTTTTGGGATTTAATACTTTCTCATTCTTTTCGGGTTGCCATGGACATAATGACAAAAAATAAATAAAAATTGCGGGTGTGGATGCGATCAGTATCCCCAGACTAATAGTTGCCAGTAATGAAATCAAATTATTAAAGTTTGACTTAATAATAAGAAATGATCCTTATCACATTTTAGTTAAATTATACTATTAAGGTTGTAAGCCTTAATACGTGAAATTTAACAACTTTAATTTGACCTATTATAAGTAAAATTAGAGATAATTGCTCCAATGATTGCATTTTAATCAGATAGGCAATTGAGTCCCAATGGTTTTATTCCTAAGTGTGTACTACTGCTACTACTACTAATAATAATAGTAATTAGTCATAAATATGCGTGTATGATTATGACTAGAGCCGCTGGTCTACATTACCCATCAGCATTCAAGTAGGTCACATAACTGTCAAGCATCACTGATCACTCAAACTTGGCTCTTGGCACCTTTGATTAGTCCATGTATTCAAGTCTCACCTGTATTCGAGTCTCACTGTCAGGGTGCGAGCAAAACAGAAGGCGGAAGCCGGAGTACAGCTCGCTCGGGTTTAAATGACAAGTGTGAGGGAGAGAGATACACACGAGCACACACACACACGCGCGCACACACACACGCTCACACACGCACACGGCAGTCCTTCGGTTGAGAGAGAGTCCGAGGTGCGCTTTGGGAGAAGCGTAGCTGACCCGAGATGCGCGGGGAGGAGAAGCGCAGCCGGGACGGGATTGTGGAGTCCGAATGGTACGGATAAATAGAGTCCTGTGTGAAAACCGAAACACGAAAACATAACCCGCACGTAAAGTCCAACACATACAATAACGAACGGGGAGTGAATGTGAGTGAGGGGTTTATGTAGGAGCGGGGTGGAGTGATGATGAGCTTCAGGTGTGCATAGTTAAGCCTGGAGCTCCAGAGAGAGCGGAGGCATGAGAGACAACGAGCCCCAGGTGTGCGTGGTTAAACCTGGAGCTCCAGGGAGAGCGTAGGCATGAGCGGATCCCTGACACTCACCTCGACATCTACCGTATATAGTTGCTATTCTTGCTGTCTACTCATCAGGTCATAGTTCTTGTTTCCATGCCAGGATTTTTTGTGTATTGTTTGCTTGTTAAAATGTTGATGCGCTTAAAAAAATATCTACTTGCATCTGTGTAATGCTTCCATATTCCTTGAATAATATGAAAATGCGTATACATGTATATACTATGAAAAAAAAAAAAGAAAGAAATTGAATACAGTTCAAGGAAATTTTATCAAGTACAGTCATGATAGATCATGAAATAGTGAATTTGAAAGACACATTCGGTATTATACATCAAAAGCTTTCTGACCTTCTGCCCTTGGCTTACATGCACCTTTTGAAACATCCAGACAACAATGCATTTCAATAGTCCCAATTTGGAGCTTTGAAAATCACCATGTATTGTACTGTCATCAGACATCAAGTAGTTTAATTGCATTTCTTGTCTGAGCTATATTTTTCTTAGATGAAAAAAGGTCATCCTAGTAATATTGCCAACATGAGAATCAAATAAGAGACTGGAGTCAGAAATCAAGGTCTTTCAATAATGCACTATATTGTAACTGAATGGCCATCGAGAGTTACAACATAATCATAAAAGTTTGCTTCTAGCTTTTGTTCCCAGGAAAAGGTACTTCTGCCATGTCAGAATTAACTTGAATAATTGTCTCCAGTGTCTATTCTATTTATACATTCCTTTATTTATATGTATTTATACAATACTTTAATAAGCTAGTGTCTGTCATCCTGCTGAATATAAGCTGTGTATCACTGTTATAAGTCAAATTTGGTCAAATACGTATTGTAGCGACCCGCTCGCGCGACAGGAGGAACACACACACCAGGACACACCACGTGTTTTGTTTACAGTGCAGAGGAGTGATGGGGGAAAGGGAGAAGTTGGTCGGCATTACGTGGAGCTCAAAGGCATTTCGTAATAGCGTAATACTGTATTTAGAAAAATATGATACTGTACATACTGTACATGTACATGTATAAGATGTTGTACATGCTTGTACATACTGTATTTAGAAAAAAATAAGCTGGCCTAGATCTGAGGCTTGTGGAACACCAAATTTTTTATGTAAACCGCTGTAACTCGAGGGGGTTAAGTTCTAAGACTCCTGCACTCCCTCAGCCTAAATGGTACCTTAGTGAATTAATCTAGACACTATGTCACTTTATAATCGTAATAGTGTACAGTATTTGAGCAAATACATAGTTTAAAATGTTATTTCTAATGTTCCTAAACATTTGGTCCTGCTGCGGATTCCCGCACATTTTAGGATTATCCGCAACTTTCTGTTAGTTATGTTCCAAATAAGAACCCACAGGTTTTCCAAGCCGCGAGTTCCGAATAGCGAATTATCGGGGGTGGACTGAACATAAAAAAGTCACAATTTATATCTAAGGCCTGAACTCATTCTGTGTCTGCCTAGAAGCATATTATGATAATGGTATCAAAAGCTGCACGAAATTCATACAACACAAGGAGACAAGACTGTGATTGAATGCCAATAGCATGTCATTTAATACTGTAACCAGCACTGTCTTTGTACTGCAATGAGTCTTAAACCTTGACTTGAAGATTTAATCAGTGTTCTTCCTGTGTAAGTATAAAGAAGTGAGTAACAATCATTTCTCTTTTTTTAAGATAAAAAGGAGTTTACAAATTGGCTTATTGCTGGACATCTGAAGGTTGAAATCAGGTTTTTAATCAACATTTAAAAAATCATTCAGATTATAAAGGTTTTCAGTTGTGTCCTTATTATAGCTCTACAAAATATAAATTTTGTGAAGGCTACTCTCTTTAAAAATGTGTCTGCATAAAAGTAATACATGCATAAATAAATAAAAAAAATAAATAAAACTGATTAAATGGATGAGCTGATAAAACTGATTATTTTTTTATTTAAAAAAGTATGATGCAACATGAAAACAAGGCCATTTCTTAAAAGATTTTGGAGTAACACTAATAGCATGTGAATATCACTTAAATAAAGGATTTGTTACCAGCTCTGTGTAGTAGATAAAAATAAACAAAGTCGGAGGCAGGAAAGTAAAGTGTGAAAACTCTACATGCTTTTTTAAAAAAGTGTTTCTAAATGCATTTCATTAAATGTTGGCAGAAATTCAAGCCAGGGTCAAAGCAACATGACATAAACAACAAACTAGTATGCTCTATAATCAAATAATTGAGAAAATAAGCAAAGGGTATGCTATACTTGGAGCTACTGAGAAATCACATCTTAGACAACAGCACATAAATGTACAATAAGACATATAAATACGAACATAGTCAAACTAATCGATCTGACACAGAACAGGTGAACAGTCTGGTTACACACCAATCCAAAGACAGAAGAGGAAACAAAGGCACTGTAATGAAAATGTTAGATAAGAAATTAGCGATTATAAACAGAAAATTCTATAGCCAGTCCTTTATCAAATGAGAATGAATGGTTTCAAGAAACTGGATCTAGATCTTTAGAAAAAATGACTCATTAGGAGTTATTTTAGTCGCATGCCCTACTCCCCATGAAACATTGCGTATCGATAGCAAAGCCGCAGCCACTTGTGTGAAGCTCTAAATCAAAAGGCTCAAATAGCCATGGAATGGAGATTTGTACTCATGTATTTGGCTGCATTGATTTAGCTAATACTATAGCTGGATATTGATATCCCTGAAGAGAGGCCGATAGGACACCCTGCACGGGGGAAAATTAAAGCAGCACTGCTTGAGCAGAAATACTAAGCCCTCTTATATTGAGCTGTGCTCCCTGTGGAATATCAAAGAATTGGCTCCTGGGTGCGTGAGTGTGTGTATGCACATACTGTACGTGTGTAGATGTGCTGCTATTCTCAAGGCAACTCAAGGTTGTTGTGAGCTATGGTCAGGCTTGATTGTGTTAGGGACAAAGCCATTGTGTTAAGACTTCTTTAATGATTTGATGGGTCCCTTCATATTACAGTATGTGTATGCCTGTTTGTGTGCAAGCTTAAGAATACTATTATGTTTGCATGTAACAGTTGGAGTGTGATAAAAAAGTAAGATCCTGTGGAAAGACAAAGTCCAGCAGCATACCTGTGAAACTTTTAGCCGTTTTGGTCGTTTGAAATACCAAGCTATAGTAAATCAAGTCCACTGGGCTTGTTTTATAGTCTTGAAGATGTTTCACCTCTCATTCAAAGTGACGTCGTCATAAAAATCCTTTAAGGTTATAGTGAAAGTCCAGCAGCCTTGATTTATTACAACATGGCCTTTAAACTGACTGGAATGACAGAAAAGTAGCAACATAGTAGAACAGAATCGAGGTCTAGGAGCTGCACTCGCACAGTTTGTGTAGAAAGCTTATTCTCAGGTCTGAGCTGTTTTGGGGCTTTACTGGTTTCAGATCAAATAAAGTCTCAGCTTTCATTCTATGCCAATATTATTGTGCAATTCAAACAAATGTGGATTGAAAGCTCTCAAATATATGATAATGGGTTTGCTACTTTGAAGAGAAAGCCTAGCATCACATCACTCTCTCTTTCTCTCTTCCTATTTCTTTCTCTCCACTTTTGTGTGTGTGTGTGTGTGTGTGTGTGTGTGTACTTGTTTGTTGTTTGTTTGTGCATACTCACTCTTGGCTGAGAAAGATTTGTCGCCATATGCCCAAATGAATGTTCTCCTTTATCCCAGTCTTTAAAAACAATGTTTCACTATACTGTAGTATAGTATAGTATAGTATATTATAGTGTAGTATAATGATATAGCATAGCATGGAACAGTGGTGCAATATACCACATTATAGCATAATATAGTACAGTGTAATGTAGTAAAGTGCAGTATAGTATAGCATTGTGTATTATAATGTAGTGTAGTAGAGTGTAGTGATATAGTGTCGTACAGTGTGGTATATTAATTATAGTATGGTGCAATAAAGTATTCTACTCTGTTGTTTTTTGTTCATTTAGCTAGCTTGGGGGTTTGAATTTAGCGGTAATGTATTATGTCTTAGCGGTCAGAGCAGCTCCTTTAAGAAGGTAGCGGATGGAGGTAAGACATGTGACCGAGGCATCATGACATGCATCAAGAGTGAGTCATAGACAGATGTGGCAGAGAGAAACCGATAATTTTCCAAAATAAAACATTGTTCAGAATCAGATAATAAATAAAACAGAAATAATGTAAGTTATGTATTCTTTCTGTGAGGCCTGGTACCAATTGCCCGGGGGTTGGGGACCACAAGTGTAGTGCATTATAGTCTGCTGTAATATAGTAACGTGTAATACAGTATAGTGTAGTGAAATAGTGCAGTACAGTGTGGTATATTACAATATAACTTAGTATATTGTGCTGCAAGACAGTATAGTATAGCATAGTATACTATACTGTAATGATATAGTGTAGTACAGTGTGGTATATTATAATATGACATAGTGTGGTGCAAGACAGTATTGTATAACAGTATAATAATTTGTATTGCAGTGAAGTGCAGTGTAGCATAGTATAATGATATAGTGTAGTACAGTGTGGTCTTTTATAGTATAGTGTGGTGCAATATAGTATAGTAAAGCATAGTGCAGTATAGTGATTTGATTTATAGTGTAGTAAACAAATGTGGTATAGTCTGGTATATTATAGTATAGTACAGCATAGTGTAGTATAGCGCATCACAATGTACTACAGTATAGTATGGTATTGTGGTGCTACAAAATGCTATATTATTTGTATGATATAATAATGCACAGCATAGTATTGTAAGTATAATATGGTATAGTACTAAACTATGCTACACTATACTGGGATGCACACTGTCACTGTGGTGACTTTTCTATACAGTACTGGAAAGAAGAAAGCTTGTTGTTTCTTGTTTTATAATGTGACAGTATTTAGACTACAGTGCTGCTGTTTTGTTTTGTTTTGTTTTTAATCAGCCTGTGTGGGATTGTATTGTATTGCATAGTTAAATATACATTATAATTAAGAATAGGCATGTTGTTTAGTTCTACAGTTTTTAGTATGGTGTAGTGTGGCACAGCATAGCTTAGTACAGTGTAGTATGGTGAAGAGCGGTGCAGTTTACAGTAGGATAAGGTATGGATTATTTGATAAAGAGTATAGGATAAATTATATGGTATAGTACAGCAATAGCATGGTGCACTGCAATGTAGTTTAGTGTAGAGTAAAGTAGTGTAGTGTAGTGTAGTGTAGTGTAGAGTAGAGTAGTGTATGGCAAGCCAAAAGGGTCAGAATTACGCCTTAGATTAAACGCGTTAACATTAAAAACGCCGTTAAAAACGCCGTTTAAATCCGTTAAATACGGCGTTTTAAACAGTATTGGCGGCGTAAAATACGCCGTTGTGATCACAAACACCGTAAAAAGCGCGCGAAAATACGTAAATGACGCCGTATTTGACGGCGTTTAGTATACAATAAAAGCGCCACTTTTCATGCCGTTCATATTGCCATGTGACGGAGTAAAAAACGGCGTTTTGGTTGCACAGAGCGCGCGTCTTTTACGCCATTTTTCTTATAGTATAATGAGTCACCACCCATTGATTTCCACAGCCAGTAATATTGAACTGTTCTCATCCAATCAATGATGAACAGAACCAGACCGGACCAATTCAGCACAGATCATTTGTGATAATCCAATTCGTAGGAGTTCTTTGCCATTCAATAAGCAGAAAAATCCAGTTCGCTTGAAAATGAACAGAAGAAACTTAATTTTACGCTGCAAGCGAACATTAAATGATTGCGCTCGCCAGCTAACAGAGGAAACTGGACCCAATGTGCTTCAGTCAACTTTAGTGAGGTAAGGATTGTTTTCATTATTTCTCAGTTTCTCACTTTCAAATCCATGCTTATTTTGGCATTGTGAAAATACTACAGTATTTATAGTAAACAACAGTAAATTGTAGTGTACTATATATATAGTATTTACAACACTATTTACTGTTAATGAATGCATACTGTAGTATTATAGTGAACTCAACTGTGAACTGTAAAACTTTAGCATTTAGTTGTTACAACAGTAAACTGTATTGTAGTATAATATGTCTGATAGGTGTGGAAAACTTAGCACAGTTTTTTAAATTTATATTAGTATAGTTGTTATATTACCACAACAACTATAGAATTACTACAACAAATTAATTGAAGTACTTTACTATAGTATGGTTCAAAAACACTATAGTATTTACTATCAATTACTAAAGTATTTTTTTTCATATCAGTTGAATGAGTTTGTTGGCGGTGCGATTTCTCTCTGCATCTGAAAAAAAAAGATTAAGTGCTTTAGCTTATTCACTACCATTTCACGTTATTATGTTTCAGACTGGAAACAATCCAGAGAAGCCTTGAATGGGTAAGAGGGAGGCTGATCAGTGTGCCAGCAGCGGATCAACTACTCCATGATATAGCGGAATATATCTCACAAGTTAAGACACGTAGACAGCATCAACAACAAGGTAAGTAAAACCTTTAAATGCTTTGCATCATGTAATATGAAAGTGTTTGGACATTAACAGAATGTCTTTCAATATACGTTAAATGATTCAAAATCTATCTACTGGTATCTGTAGTTATATATTGTTTTGTGTAAGTAGTCATGGATAATCAATAGACTTGGTTAGTTTTTTTGTAGTAAAACTTTGCAGTAAAAGATCACTGATCCACATAGTGGACATGCATGCTTATTACATTAGCTATTCTGATAAGAGCATTAAACATTTTATTCCCTCAATATTGTTTCTACATAACCCACTCTTTGTGACTTATAAAACTTGACAGGGTTACAGTTGTTATTATTATCATTGTTATTATTGTTGCATCCAGTTCCAGTTATCAGGCTCCACTTACCTGTAGTGGAGGTAGAGGAGCGCCCCATTACAGCATCACTAGAGAGCAACTTTCTTTTCTGAAGTCATGTGGTTTTTCACTTCCTTCGATAGCAGAGATTCTGCAAGTGTGTACATGCCGTCAAATACGGCGTCATTTACGTATTTTCGCGCGCTTTTTACGGCGTTTGTGATCACAACGGCGTATTTTACCGCGCCAATACTGTTTAAAACGCCGTATTTAACGGCGTTTTTAATGTTAACGCGTTTAATCTAAGGCGTAATTCTGACCCTTTTGGCTTGCCATAGTAGTGTAGTGTAGTGCAGTATAGTATAGTATAGTATAGTATAGTATAGTATAGTATAGTATAGTGGCTTCTTATGGTATACCATTTCATGGTAGTATATAGTATGATAGGGCATAGGGTAACATAATATATATGTTTACTTGATCTGCCCTCAGCTGCATGACTATGTTCATTCTGAATCCCAGAAAGAGACTGCAGCATCTGTCTGCTCTCCAATTAGCAGGTCTGCACAGGTTTGACCTGTTTCCTGTAAATGTGCGCTATTGGCACCGTGGGTCCTTATGCCAAGCTTACAGCTAAAACAGTCCAGTGTTAAAATAGAGATCAATGACAGAGAACATGGCTGGGCTAAGCCCCAGCAGGCCAACTGTGGAAAATGACTTGAGGAGGCAGTCAAGGATTTTTAATGTGACAGTAAAGCTTTTTAAGAGCCCTTAGAAGTTACTGAATACTCTTTTCTTATCATTAACAAAGGCAAACATAATCTTTATATGTTTAATGAAGATAATATAGATAGATAGATAGATAGATAGATAGATAGATAGATAGATAGACAGATAGACAGATAGACAGATAGATAGATAGATAGATAGATAGATAGATAGATAGATAGATAGATCTGTATTATACCATGCTATAATTTATTACCCTGGATTGCCATATTTGAATATACTTTATCAAGTAAAGTAATGTACTATACAACATTACACCATACCTTACCACACTATACTGTACTATATATGTTTTATGACTGACACAGTGGTTAGTCACTGCTTGTTTGTTCATTAGAGGTAATCTTTTCAGGCAAGCTCATCAGTCACCCAATGACTGATGTTCTCAAAAGGCAATGTTTCAAGCAAAAGCCAAAACATATTTTACCCAACTGACATTAAAGTATGGGGAGTTATCCTCTCATTCTGCCATGGATCAGAGTGCAGTAATTTCTTTACCTCCAAACTCTGACATGATGACAAATCTCTTTATCTTCTTCAGCGAGATGGAGGTCTGCTCTTGCTTCTGTGCCTGGGACTTAAAATGATCCAATCACCCTGTATCCCCTCCCTTTGTTTTATCTTCCACTTCTCTGTATAATGATTCCTGCACTTCAGCATGCAACACTCTGTGAATAGCCAGAGGCAGTTTGCACAGGCCAAGCGTTACGAGAGATCAGATGCTCCGTTGGTTCTTTGTCATGCTCCTTCTCTGACTCTCTGTATGTATCTTTATTTCTCTCTGTCGTTTTTTATGTCGAATGTCCTGGACATGGTATGTGACCAACTGTAAACAACTTTAAACCTTTAATGGTTTCTCAATTATTGTTAAAACTCTTTTTTTAAAGTTTTGTGGATTTTGTTTGGAACCTTTACAATAGGGACAGAGTTGGTTGTAGGGCTGTTTAAAAAAAATTATAATAAAAAATAAAGAAAAAAACTTTAACTAAGAAACCACCAAATGGTTTATGATAGTTAAAATAAATAAATAAATAAATAAATAATCCTTAATGGTTATAATATTATAACAAAGTATAATGTTAATTCCATATTTTTTAATAACTTATATGAGTAATCTTTTCAGAAAAACCTTCTGTTGTAGGTTTTTCCACCATAAAATAGTCACAGTTCCCCCTCAGGCACATGCGATGTTGATTTGGATTGGGCTACATCATTAAAAGGATTTAGCTATTAATATTTCATTTTAAATAACGCATCTTTCTCTCTCTCTCTCTCTCTCTCTCTCTCTCTCTCTCTCTCTCTCTCT
>JAAIIK010000054.1:1483607-1502439 GCA_014706435.1 Silurus glanis
ATCTATCTATCTATCTATCTATCTATCTATCTATCTATCTATCTATCTATCTATCTATCTATCTATCTATCTATCTATCTATCGACTAAATCAAAATACAGTGGAACCTTGCCACTGGCGACCTCGATAGTTCGTGACTTTTCATTTGGAACCGGACTAAAAGGAACTCGTGAAAAGCCGCGAGTGGATCAAAAAGTTCTGAGTAACATTTCAAAACAGAGTTCGTACTAGTAAATTACATTAAAATGTTTGAAAAACGATTTTTTTTTTGTATTATAAATTTAAAGTACTGCAAGTAATGTACAACTTTTGTTGAGTTTACAGTACAGTACATGTACAATTCCCCTTGAAAAAGGAACCATCAAAAGGGTGAGAGTCAAAACCTCATGATTTTTTTGTTACTCGTGAAGGGTCATAGAATGCAACCCAGTACCGAGGCTGCACTGTAGTTTCTGTGCACTGTACACTCCTTTTTATTAATTTATGTTTTGGTTTATTCACAGCTCCATAGTAAAGACTACATAGAGAAGTAAAAGGTCAATCCAAACAAAAATGCATTAAAATTTCACAAATTGTTTTGAGGGAAAAGAAACTTCTTCATTTTATTCCATTTAAAATCCAAAAAGATTCTAAAAAAAAAAAAAGAGTGAGAGAGATGAGGAGTTGTGCAAGAGCTAAACAAGTTTTCTACATAAATAAGTTTTTCTTTCTACAACTGAAAAAAAAAAAAAAAAAAAAAAAAAAAAAGAACTTTTTACACACACACTACAGAGATCTTCTTCATTTTGCTTCTCCCATTAGGGGTCGCCACAGCGGATCATCCGTCTCCATACCCCCCTGTCCTCTACATCTGCCTCTTTCAAACCAACTACCTGCATGTCTTCCCTCACCACATCCATAAACCTCCTACTTGGTCTTCCTCTTTTCCTCCTTCCTGGTGGCTCCATCCTCAGCATTCTCCTACCGATATACCCCATGTCCCTCCTCTGCACATGTCTAAACCGTTATACACACACTACAGAGATATGCAGCCTATTGTCAAAAAGTGGGGGTCCAGGAGGGAGCAAGGTTGTTAGGTGTTGTTGCTGATCCCAGTAATTATTCTGTGACTGGAACCAAATTCTGCAGTTTTTTTCACTAACTGCTTATAAATCTTATTTTGTATTGGTTTTATTGTATAGGTATTATTTGTATTGACCTTTAAATGTACTGCACTGGATAAGATAATTACGAATAATTACGAATAATTACTCAAAGGCTCAAAAACCCAAATTGTAGGCTACAGATTATTTAGTCACAGTTAACGGTGGCGTTGGCTTCACTAATTGAAAGGCTCTTGTTTGTTCCACAAAGCAAGCAACACTGTTCAAGACATAACATTTGCAAGGAGTAGGCCACCTGTTCCATCTCAGGCATCCCATTATATCTCATTTATTAGCATATTTATAAAGCTTTGTTTGTATTATGTATTGTCTTGTATTTTGTACTTCATCAGTAAATTGCTGTGTGCCAGGTTTCCAGTTTTACTTCCTACTAATTGCACTCTTTCTGTGGATTTAATTGAATTTTGTTAAACCGTTTTAATGCAAAGACAGTATCTTCATCACTGGGCCCTACACACACATACACACATACACAGTTGTCCTTAATTGCAGAGGTGTGAGTCATATCAAGTCACCCTCGTGGAAAACAAAAGCAGATATTTATACATTTTTCCAGAAATAAAACAACAATAATTTTTTCCAAGCACTGGTACCAGCATGGTCTCTGCTTCTCCTTAATATGTGACATATTGCGAAAATATTGCAAGACATTTTGAACGTGTTGTAATAACACAATAGCACGAATAGCTGCGGTGTTACATACCCATAATATGTCAAAAAATGCTTCTGTGCTCACTTCAGTGATGCAAGCTAGATGAAAATAATAGTCAGATCTAAAAGTGGGAGGAATGTAGGACTTTGGTAGCAAAAAAAAAGCACCTCACGGCTAAACAAAACAAAAAAGAAACAAAACAAGCAGAATGCAAAGACGAATGCATAATGAAGGGGATTTCTTGCTTGATAATATTTGATTTTTGCTGCAATTATCAAGAGTATTGGAGGCCAGGACAAGGTTCTTCTAAAAAAAAATCTAAGGCTTTACCAGTGGATGATGGGAATATCTCCAGTATATTAGCATTCCAAATTGAGCAAAAATTGCTGCTGGTAGAAGTAAGTCATTCAATAGTGACGATATTAGCCATTTTACGCAGCGTTTTCACGTGCTAGTGTTGATGCTGCATCATTTTAGCACTCCTTTAGTTTGGTAAGTTTGAATGTGAACGGAACAGCTGGTCCTTATATCACCAAAACCATGGCCTGCCAATAACTGGTGATCCGAATCAAATGATTTAGATTGTTATTGCTGAGATCACAGTTTAGCAAAAAGAAAATTTATTTTCTACATACTACTGTATATAATGCTATATTAACACCAAAGCTTGGCAGTAAACTTGGCTCATAATTAGGTGTCCTCATCTGTTAGAATTTGTCCTACCACCACAGAACACTTGTGTTCTTGTTAGGATGGTGCACCAGGTTGCACTATACTCCTTAGGGAAACCCACAAAAGTGGCATGTTCATATGTCCCACCAGATCCTACATACAGTACATATATACATATTCTCATTAATATTCTCATTAATATAATCTCATCTACACTCAGTACCCTAAAAATGCCTAAATATTTTCAAAAGATTAGACTGAAATATCACATGTACATAAGTATTAAAAGCCTTTACTCAGTACTTAGTTCAAGCACCTTTGGCAGCAAGTACAGCCTCAAGTCATTTTGGGTCTGATGCAACACCTTGATTGGGGGATTTTCTTCCATTCTGTCAGTGGACAGTCATTTTCAGGTCGCTCTTATGTGTTTGTTTGTTTTTCATTTACAAAAATTTACATTTCTAGAATACTGTTTTCAATTTGTATTATGCAGATTCAGAGAAAAAAAAAAAAAAAAAAAACACATATATATATATAAAAAACAATATATACTGTATATTGTTGAGTATGTTGAGTTATTTTCAGAGGACAGTAAATCTATACAAGCTTCACATTGAGTAAAATATATCCAAGTTTAATTTCTATAGTATTGTCCCTTGAGGAGAAATACTAAAATATAGCAAAAGGGGTGCACTGACTTTTATTTATAATATACTGTATAATATTTAAACTTCTGTACTGTATAATGAGATTAAGTAAGATGTATCTGTCTACTAAGACTAGTTTTGTGCAGACTGGGATTTGTGTGTGTGTGTGTGTGTGTGTGTGTGTGTGTGTGTGTGTGTGTGTACTTTAAAAATGTTGAGTACTGTTGCCAGGTTTCAGCTATATATTCCAATGTCTTTATCTCTCTCTCTCTCTCTCTCTCTCTCTCTCTCTCTCTCTCTCTCTCTCTCTCTCTGCCACACTCTCTTTTATTCATTCCCTTTATCAAATATTGCATTTTTCTTCTTCATCTTAGTTGTGTGGGAAACATATTAACAGTGTTGTGCACATGTTTTGCATGTTTTATTTTAATTAACTTTTTAAATACTTTCCATATTTCACATTGCGTTTTCTTTTCACCGTTCTATCATTATTAGAAGTACATTTTCTCAGAAATTCACATGAGCATTATAATGACATGCCACTTTTTATTTGTTGCTAGTGATTGGGAGCTAGCTATTAGTTTTTGTAGTTACTGCTTAGTTCATATTGAAACATTAACTTATCATTAGTTACTGAATAATTATCCAGTATTATCTACAGCACCACAAATGCAGTGTACAGGGGGTTACAATGTGGAATTTGTATTTTTTGCTCTGTTCGAGGCATACAGAACAGAGCAAAAAAAATACAAATTCCACATTGCTGCTGACATTTGTACAAAATAACATGAATAAAAAAAGTACACATGACTGACACATAAATAATAGCCTTTTTCTTTCCTTGTAGCTAATTGTATTTGTTGAAAGCATGAGTTTATCTATTTGTCATATAAAAAGCTTTATTTCCATCTTCCCAACTTACTTGTACTTTTTTCAAGGTTTTCTTTCCAGACGTAGAGGAAGACAAAGAATTCTAGACAAATGAAGCCTCCAAAAATAAGACATTTTCAGCACTTGATGACAATTAAAAAACGAAAAGAAACAAAAACATCGTAAGCATATTTTGACCTTGGTTTTCATTGTTACTTATGGCACTGCATTTAATACTCACAACAAGTCACTATATAACATGAATGACAAATGTTTGACATGGTTAGCGTGTTTGAATTAAATGACAAGAACCGTGGAAAGCTATGAAATAGTGATTGAAAGCAAACAAGCAGCCTGGGTATGCAAATCCATTCAAAAGCTGTTATCCACATGTCTTGCATTGGTATGACCCACACAACAGCAACAGCACAGAGTACTGCTGGTCCAAACACAGTGACCTGTAAGATCAATACACTTTACCAAGAAAAAAATATTAATTAAATCAGATAAATAAATGCAAGAACAAATAATTGAAAAAAAAAAAAATCAGTTAACAGAAATAATATGGAAAAACAACTACCACAAAAAAAACCCTCAACAATAGAACCATAATTTTAACAGCATTTTGTCCCAAAAATATATTATTTATTGTTAATTGGAAGTTATTTATGTGATTATAGTGAACAATGTTGTGAATCTTGACCATCAGAATACTGCAGTTTCTTCAGAACTAATATGACTGAATAATCAGGAAACCAAGCGCCAGGGTCTAACAAAGAACTGTTCATTGCACGTATAAAGACAACCTGGGAAAACAGACTTTTATAATGATCTGTGTGAGCAAAGACTCTCAAGACCTTATAGATAATTCCCAAGGCTAAACAAAAGGGAAAACAGCAACAGCATACACAAGGACAAGAAATCGTGACACCAACATCACAACAACATGAGTGAACAAAGGACAGACACGTCTGGACAACCATAAACCCAAACTTTCTGTACTGTCCTACAAAACATAGGCAGAGTTTTATATAGTGCCATAGTGAAAGATTAAAGATAGGCCTTACTCATTCTTAATGGCCACAACTGTACTTCTATTTTCATTTTGTCTGAAAAATGTGGTGATTTTTCAACATTGAAATAAACATAAAATAGTAAATATATTTATATATAGATAAAATAGCACCCTTAAAGTTATTTGGGTTCGCATGTTTGTCTTTTAAATGTCCTCCAGCTCACCATCTTTCAGTGAACAATCGTTGTAGCCTGTCAGGAATGAGCATTTGATGTTCTTTAAGGACTTTTCCGTTTTGATTTTGTGTTAATACTTTTGTTTATGCATTTCCATATCTATTTTGCTGGTTTTGATTTGCTGCTGTAGATGTGGTCTGAATTTTATTTGTGGGTAGGTTTTTATGGTTTTTTTGTAGTCGGGAATTTGGGGTGTTTGTTGTTTTGATGTCTTTTTTTTTTTGGGTGGGGGGGGTGTAGTAGGGAATTTGTTTTGTGTTTGTGGTTTTGTAGCAGGTTTGTTTTAATGAGGGTAGTTTGGAAGTTGTGTATGTGGTATTGATATAGGTTTGTTTGGGTGAGTAGTAGGTTTTCTAGGTTTTGGTAGTAGGGAAGTTATAGCTGTGATTGTGATTTTGGTGTTGAGTTATTTGAGGGGTAGTTGCGAAGTTTTTGTGTTCGCGGTTTTGATATTTTTTGGTGGGTAGTTAAGAAGTTGTTGTGTTTGTGGTTTTAATGTTTTTGAAGGGGATAGTTTGAAGTTATTGTTGTGCTTGTAGTTTATAGTTTTGGTGTAGGTTTGTTTTGTTGAGGGTAGTAGGAAAGTTGTTTTTGTGGAATTGATGTTGAGTTGTTGGGGTGGAGGGATAGTAAAAAAGTTTTTGTGTATGTGGTTTTGATTTTTGGTGGGTTGTTGCGAAGTTGTTGTGTTTGTGGCTTTGATGTTTGGTTATTTGAGTGGAACTTCAATAGTTGTTGTGTTTGTAACTTTGATGTTTGGTTATTTAAACTGTATCCATCTAGAGACGTGCCATTTAAATCCAACTTCAGGTAAAGTTTGGACATTGGACCTCTTTGAGTGTTTAAAGGCTCTGGCATGGAGAAGTTGGTGTTGGATCTGTGATGATTGCAAATGTTGAGCTATTTTATGCATTGCTCAGTAGCTCCTGGATTCATAATCTCAAATGATTGTGTGAGACTGTAGAAGGGACATTAATCATAATCTTACACTCCAGTGCTCATGTTAGTTCTCACTGTGAGTTCTCACTGTGAGTTCTCACTTACTCTCCAGTGTTGTATTGTTTAAAGACTATAATCACACACTTGATATCACCCAAATGAGGATGTGTTCCCCTTTTGAGTCTGGTTCCTCTCAAGGTTTCTTCCTCATAAAATCTAAGGGAGTTTTTCCTTGCCACAGTCGCCATGGCGGCTCATCAGGGACAAATACACATCGTTCACCTTAACAGTTCAATTCTGTAAAGCTGCTTTGAGACAATGTCTGTTGAGAAAAGCGTTATAGAAATAAACTTGATTTGATTTGATTTGACTAGTTGAAGAGTTGTTGTGTTTGTGGTTTTGATGGTTTTTTTAAGGGGGGTTGGAATGTTGTGTTTCTGGTTTTGATGTTTATTTGGGGGTAGTTTTAAATATGTTGTGTTTGTGGTTTTGATGTTTAGATTTTCAGTTGTGGAATGTGTTTTGCACATGACCCACTGTGACAATTATCACACAGAGATATCGCTGGCAAATAACACTAGGACTACACAACCAATAGACAGAAAATAACTATACAACCTGCAAGTGAAGTTAAGAAAGGAAGAAAGATGAAGAGTGACAATGAAAAGCACACAGAAAACACACTATCAGCATTGTGGAACACTGGATTAATTACAGTGCATGAGGAAAGTATTCACATCGCTTCACATTTTCCACATTTTGGTAGGTTACAGCCTTATTCCAAAATGGATTAAATTCATTATTTATCTCAAAATTTTACAAACAATACCCAATTATGACAACGTGAAAGAAGTGTGTTTGAAATGTTTGCAAAATAAAAATACAAAAAAAGTGGCCTTTGCCACAACACTCAAATTTGAGCTCAGGTGCATCCTGTTTCCACTGATCATCCTTGAGATGTTTCAACAACTCGTTTGGAGTCCACCTTTGGTAAATCCAGTTGAATAGACATGATTTGGAAAGGCACACACCTGTCTACAAAAGGTCCCACAGTTAACAGTGCATGTCAGAGCACAAACAAAGCCATGAAGTCCAAGGAATTGTCTGTAGACAGGATTGTCTGGAGGCACAGATCTGGGGAAGGCTACAGAAACATTTCAGCAGCATTCAAGGACACAGTAAGCACAGTTTTACAGATTAATGAACATCTGTAAATGGAAGAAGTTTGGAACCAACAGAACTCTTCCCAAAGCGGAGCCACCCGGCCAAACTGAACGATCAGGGAAGAAGGGCCTTAGTCGGGGAGGTGACCAAGAACTCGGTGGTCCTCGGAAAAAGCTCAAGCATTTCTTTGTGGAGAGAGGAAACATTGAAGAAGAACAACCATCTCTGCAGCACTCCACCAAATAGGCCTGTATGGTAGAGTCCATACGGAAGGCACTACTCAGAAAAAGGCACATGACAGTTGGCCTGGAGTTTGCCAAAAGGCATCTGAAGGACTCTTAGCCCATGAGAAACAAAGATTTAACTCTTTGAGCTGAATGGAAAGTATCATGTCTGGAGGAAACCACGCACCGCTTATCACCTGGTCAATACCATCATTACAGTAAAGCATGGTGGTGGCAGCATCATGCTGTGGGGATGTTTTTCACATGCAGGAACTGGAAGACTGGTCAGGATCGAGGATAAGATGAATGCAGCAATGTACAGGGACATCATTGATGAAATCCTGCTCTAGGACACTCTGAACCTCAGACTGAGGCGATGGTTCATCTTGAAACAGTCCCAACGACCCTCAGCACACAGTCATGATAACAAAGGAATAGCTACAGGATGACTCTTTGAATGTCTTTGAGTGGCATCATACTTAATACGTTTTGGAGTATGAGGCTTGTAGCATCATACTCAAAAAGACTTGAGACTGTAATTGGTGCCAAAGGTGCTTCAACAAAGTATTAAGCAAAGGCTGTGAATACTTTTGTACATAAAAAAAATCATTTTTAATACATTTGCAAAGATTTCAGACACACTTCTTTCATGTTGTCATTATGGAGTATTGATAATTTAGAATGTAATTTAATTGGGAATAAGGCTGTAACATAAAATTTGGAAAAAGTGAAGCGTTGTGAATAATTTCCAGATGCACTGTATAATACAGAAGTCAAAACACATACAATTTTGAGTTTGAGTTGGTTAAACAGTAATCAGCATTTTTAATTCTACATTTTAGAGTTTATCAGTTGCAGTGTTTGATATTATAATGGAGTTTTGCATCCTGTAAGCTTACATCCTGTGGCATGTTTTTCTCGACTGTTTCCTTACTCTTTAGATGACCCTGTGTCTGGTTTTACAAATGCATCATTGCTTGCAGAGTAATTTAAAGAACATAAAAGAGTCCCTGAGCGGTCTGAATGTGATTTGCTCATCAATTAGCAAGCTAACCTGCATCGAAGTACAGAACAGGGATCCGAAATGAATACGCAAATTCATTTCAAAGATGAGAGTTTTTCAGCTGATGCAAGAGGGCCGCTAATACGTCCACATGCAGCTGAATATTTCCAGAATATTCACTGTCGTATACGTATCATCACAGAGATTTAAAAAAGACATTTGGACATTTTGTTACAAACACACATATGGTACATGGCAATGGTCACAATGGAGAAAACAAATGGCATGTGTTACACAAGTGCCCTGGAGAAATATGACCAATGAAGCAGTTTGCAGGTGCTTGTCTCCAGCAGCTGGCGTTATGGCTGAAAGAAGAAGAGTGCTGTTGTCAAGTTTAGTGAAATGTACAAGTGTGTGTGTATGTATGTGTGTATGTGTGTGTGTGTGTGTGTGTGTGTGTGTTGAACACGTCAGCCCTCCTATATTTTGTTTCCTGCCAGCAACCCATATGACAGTGGCGGCATGTTTCCATGCGATCTCACGGCTGTACCATCTGTCATAAACATACTCATGCTGAATGTTTAGAATTAAAAGCAAGTTTTTATCTTATTCATATTCACCAAACGGAGACAAATAGACACCTGTGCATGACTGCCCCTGGGCCTTATTTAGGGGCCCAGGGGCAGCAACTTAGTGTGGCTGTGATTTGAATTAAATGTTGAACTTAGCTCCAAAGACCAATGCCTAAACCACTAAGCTACCATCTCCCCTATTAAAATCACACAGATTTGAATTACAGAGTAGATAATCCTGAATATTTAAATTAAGTAAAAGAGAAGAGTATTATGTGATGCATTTGTGACATTTGGCAGACACCCATATCCTAAGAAATGGACAATTATTTATTTTATACAACTGACCAGTTGAGGGTTGAGGGCCTTGCACAAGGGCCCAGCAGAAGCCCCATGGCAGTCACATGGCACTCACAACCTTCTTATCAGAAGTCCAACATCTTATTCACTGAGCTAACATTATGTTAGGCTGTTCATACAGCTCTGGATGTATCTGCATGCTAATTGTAGTTTGGTTTTATGTACACTATATGGACAAAACTACTGGGACTTTTCCAGTCAGATGTAGAGGACAGAGTAGTATGGAGATGGATGATCCGCTGTGGTGACCCCTAATGGGAGAAGACGAAAGAAGAAAATGAAAATGTCGCTCTTCCGCAAGCTGTTACTAAAATGTTTGAGCCACCAAAACAGGTATAGGATGTCTTTAGATGCTGTAGCATTACATTTTCCCTTTACTTGAACCAGTATAATCAAACCTGTTCCACCATGACAATGCTCCCTGTGCACAAAGCCAGCTCCATAAGTATAAGCTTTATATTGAATCGCGTGGAAGATCTTAATTTGCCTGCAATAGAGCTCTGACCTCAACCATACTGAACACCTATGGGGTAATGGGAACACTTTGGGATTGGAACAATGTCAGCACCTGACTTTACTAATGCCTTTAGGGCTGAATAAACACAAATCTCCCCAATGACACTCCAAAATCTAGTGAAACATCCTTCAAAAAAAGCAAATGGGGACTGGAATTAGATGTTTAAAAAAACAATAACAGTTTTACAGTAATGTCTGTTCATATAGTATATTTGTTGTTTTGTTAACAGCAGTTTCTTAAACTGAGAAACAATCTTCAGTAGTTTAAACTAACCTAACCTAATACAATAAAATATAATCTAATCTGATATAAAATGTGAGATCAACAAACACAAACTAGAGAATTCAAATAAGGGGAGAAAAATTACAATAAACCCCATATAATTAGCCAATATAGTGTATATAGCTGATCTAAAATTATTTGTTTTCTAATTAACATCCACAAAATGTTGACATAAAGGCTAGTCTATAGATGTATATAGATAGATGTAATTAATTGCTGTCTCAAACTTTTGATAGTTGCTAGAAACATTACATTCAGAACCTTAAACTGTTACCTTGAAGACCTTCAGTTTTGAAACCTGTAACCAGCTGCAGTAACTCACAAAAATAAAGGATTTCTAATCAAACGGAAGCCTGCTATTTCAATCCATTCAAACACGTTTCTCAGTTCTAGCTGTCAATAAGAATTTGGTATTAAATAATTTTAGATCTCAGCCTTGAATTTCAGTTTAGATTAACAAAGAGAAATATGAAATCCTTTATTGATTGTGTATGTAAAGTGATAGACATGCCTTTCAATAGTCTGAAGTCAGAAAACTAGAAGAGCTCCTGATTCTGATGGTGTTTCCACTTCCTGTCTGACGTCAAGCATGTGTGTGGCTCAGCTTAATTGTATTCTATTTTATTTGTGTAGAGCTTAGAACAATATACATTGTCCAAAAGCAATTGAACAGAAATGTGCCTATATATCTAAATCCTTAATGAATAAGAGCATATTATAAGAGCATCTTTTTTTGTTCAGCACTTGATTTTGTGATTATAAGGCAATACAGTATACAGGGAAGTAACAGTCAGCTGTTGAAAAAAAAAAAAAGATTGTGTTGATGGGAAGTTTGGGATGAACAGGCTGAATAAAAGCCACTTTATAGGATTACAGAGTGAAAACTCTGTAAGTCAAAACTGTATATGTGAGATTATCACTGCACACCGCAACATCATTTAGCTGCATTAAATGTATATTCGGTGCCACCCAGATGAGGATGGGTTGAGTCTGGTTCCTCTCATGGTTTCTTCCTTATGCCATCTCAGAGCGTTTCCTTTGTCACAGCCGCCACCGGCTCGTTCATTATGGACAAACTTACATTTAAAAAGAACAATCTCATTCATTCTTTCTTACCACATTATCTTTGTAAAGCTGCTTTGAGACAATTTCCATTGTTTAAAGCTCAATACAAATAGAAACTAAATGAATTAAATTATCCACAAAAAAAAAAAGGCTGAGAAGTTCAAAAGTTTAAAGTGTCCATGTGAGTGCAGAAAACCCAAGTAGGATCAAAATTAATCAAGCAAATTTGGATGGCCAAAGAAGCCGCAATTTTTATGGAACGTCCTTTTTGCTTGTCACATGCACATTTTTACAGCACAGTGAAATTCTTTCTTCGCATATCCCAGCAATGTTAGGAAGCTGGGGTCAGAGCTCAGGGTCAGCTATGATACAGCACCCCTGGGACTTCAAGATTGGCTGCTTGGCGATACATGGGCTTGAACCCCCGACGTTCCAATATAAAATCCAGAGACTTAACCACTGAGGTACAGCATCCCATCAAAGAGTCAAATAGCAGGTGTGGCTCTAACTGGCTGTTCTGGTTATAGCATCAAAACTAAAAGGAATAGCAAGAAAAATTTTAATAAGGCATATGATTGCCCACAGTATTCAATGTCACCCACAGAGCAAGTGCGAACTAGCTACAGACTTTTTGAGCTAGGCGCTATGCGTCTGAAGGCATATACAAGACTGTTTTAGGCCCAATTGAAGGATTTTAGAGAATCCTAACTGGACCCACTGCATTCTATAATTTATTTATACAGTTCAGTTGATTATTTTTTATCAGATTGACTTCCTTGTTGGTATTCCCATGGGGTTTTAAAGAAGGGTCTTATCTCCTTGGAATTTGCCTATTAGTGTAGGATACTGTAGATCATTTGTCAATCCAGTCTATATTGGGTACCTTTACCTTCTCGAGCACTAGAGTGTAGTCACTATGAGAGCCAAAGCTGGAGTCCTGTTTGTGGACCACATTTCATCATTAAATGCACCACAATACCTTTTCAATCTGCTCAAGTCCATACTCTCCCAGACCAAGGTACCTGCCCCCTCATGATGTAACTGGAAATCTGTCAACGTTCTGAGCAGGTAAACCCGGGGAAGCTCTGACCATTTGAGCAAAACTCTATACAAGATACGAAACAAGATTGAGCAAGACATTGATGGCTGTGGAGCTATTCTCATCAACCACCATCTCTCAGGAAATGAAGTGGGAGGTCAACATAATTGTGCTTCCCACAGAAAAACGGACCAGCAGAGGATATACATCTCCTTCTTCAAGAGATCACAGCTCAATTCTACACAGCCACTGTTTCCAACACCTTAATAAAGTCTTGTCTGGGCTTGCAAGCAATAATGATTTGAGCTATTGTCAGGTTAGTTAAAAAGCTAATAGGTAAAATATGTGGCCAGCGTCCTCCAGAGCTGAGTTAGAAAGCTAGCAGAATAAAATCAATGCTGACCCCTTGCACTCAGGCTAGCACATATTTGAACTTTTTAACTCTTTCACTCAAGAAGGCACTTTTACTACCACAACATATACACCCTTGGCAAGTCAGATTATATTTTATTGCACTCAGAGCAGTAATTATCTTTAGCCTAACCAAAATCATGTAAAGACTTGATCAGAAAACTAAAAAGAATGTGTGTGTGAGGGGGTGTTGTGTTTCTTATGTTTATTTCACAGTTGAGAAGACCTGTCTAGGAATTTCTTTTACATGGCTGACATTTGGAAATTGCACCACCCTCGTTCAAAGAACTCCACACTTCTCTTCTAAACAAAATCCTTTTTTTTTTAGAGAGAGATTTTCATTTATAACATGACATAACATTTGAAGCCTAGAACTTAAGGCTTTAGACATCCACTACTCTTTGCTACTCATTCCTGTTGGGTGATGCTTGCTTTTTGTCTCCCTTGAATACGCTGTTGATAAAAGGCCAAGGATGCAATAACCCTGCTACTGATGAGCCTGATTATTTACACCAGAGAATTTGTTTAATTGGACTTTTGCTCTCAGGCTCTTGGGAAATTGCTAAGACATTCCATTCTGTAATAATGTCAGAAATATTCACATTCATATATTCACTTTGAGGCATTTGAGTTTCTATGTTCCACACATTTTTTTCATGCATATTGCATGTCCCCCCAAAATTGAAGATCACACCAATGACTTGGGTGGAGACTGGACTAGAACCAAAACCCCAACAAACATTATTCAAGGTAAATGGTGAAAATGGCGTTTGTTAACCATCCTGTGATAAAGAAGAACATCGTGACACATACAAACGTGCAATAACGAAAATCAGTGGACCGTCTTAAACAAAGCTGGCGTAGTATTATAATGTAGAGTTATGGTAAGTTTTAATAAGCTTAATCATCATCTAAATAAATGACTGACAAGCTAATTAAGGGCTTTTTGTAACATCGACAGCCGAGCACATACGAACATGAATTGGCGTCAGTTAATGAGGTGTCTGTCCTGTGAGAAAAATAGATTATAAGGACAGTGTGCTGTTAATGATCTGCACAAGCCTTGTAATGTCTAATGAAACGAGTGACTCTTTGAAAAATATTAACAGTGAATTAAATAGGACCTATTTGATCTGCCAGTTTAAATGGTAGAAGTAATAAAACGGAGCAATAAAACAGGGACATAAATTGTAACGCACAGAATAGCACACTGACATCCCTCTCGTTCATTCAAACGTAAATGCATAGGAAGAAATGACACCTTGAGAGCTCTCTCTGTATTTATAACATCTCTTTCTTCGCTTTCTTTCATTTTCCTGCAATGCTCATTTTTACTAACAATCTTGTGTCAGAATGAGCGATCACTCAATGTCAAATCTCCCCAATGACACTAAAAAAAACATGGCTTTTTTTTTTTTTTTTTTTTTTTTTTTTATCTAATTCATATTAAATTCCTGTTTATCACATTGCTTTTACATAAAAGTGGATATCCTCAAGTCCGACCTTCTCTCGTCACTGCTGCAATCTAAACGTCACCTTGTGTTTTTGTTTTTTCGGAAATCAAACAATTTCATATCCAACATCAAGTTAGTTTGGAGTCTGAAAGAGCATCTAACCACCAGAAAACACTGTCCTAGTTTTAATTTTGACATTTTTAATTGCATGAATAAATAACCTTTTGCAATATCAATGTGCATAAACCGTCTCACACCAAAGACGTCCAAGGATGAACGAATGGCCGTTAAATTGGTCTATAAATCTATTGCAATTGTTTCCTTACCACTCATATTAAAAGTGTTTATATGAAAATCTTTGCAATTTCTTGTATCCTTTAAATGGTTTGTTTTTGAAAGTATGGTATCATGTTTGGTCTGGTTTACAATCTTAAGGGTTCCTTAGCTTGTCTTTCTCGGTGAACACTTAAATGTTCTGAACCATGTAGAAGCAGATGTGTACCGATTGCTGGGTTTCACATTAGTCATATTCGGCACCAAGATACACTGAAGTGCTTTGTTGTTTGTTCATGATGAAACAGAGTGTGTAAATAAGTGGCTTGAGAACTGACGATCTGATAGGTGATTTCATGTGAATACTGAAAATTCAAGTTGTTACTGCTTTACATTTTTCCCAAAAATTGTGAGAAAAGTCTACAAGAAGATCTTTGTTAAACATTCAATCAGCCGATATAAACATTGTGGAATTTTAAGAATTCTCGAATTAACACAGTTTATAATGAGGCCTTACACTTCCAGGTTTTTTGTGTTGTTGCAAAATAGAACCTTGTGTTTATCGCGTCACTGCCATTTCTAGACTAGACAATATTTTTACCTTCTCACTTGCAAAAGCATACAGAAATCCAACACATTATATGAAATCCATATTTTTTTGCTTGGAATCAGGTCTGAGCTGTGGCTAGGACATTCAATTGATCGGAAATGTTCTTTTGGCTAAGCCATTCCTTTTAATATTTGAATGTATGATTTGTGTCATGGTCATGCAGAAAGCTGAAATCCCTTCAACTAACTAGCAGGTCTCTTGCCAGCTTTCCTGGTAAGCTTTCCTGGTGATGTCACTATAATGCTCTATTTTTGTTGATGATGGTATTTACGGTGTTCAATTGTACATCTAATGTTTTGGAAATTATTTTTTTCCCCTTTTCCTGATTGGTACTCTTTAATAAGTGTTGTACATACAATGGATATACAATGTACAAACTTATTATTGTATATATACTTAAATATCTTATTTTTCATGCGGGAAGAAAATCCCTTCATCTATCCAGCAGATACCTTTCCCTAGTGGAAAGCAGAAGGTTTTGCACTTAAATCGACCGGTATTTTGTAGCAATTCATGATTCCCTCCACTTGATAAAATCCAAGCTCTGGCTAAAGAAAAGCATCTTTAAAGCTTGACTCCGACACTGGCATTGTGTGTACGGTGTTGTTTTGCTCATGTGCTTTTATTATTATTTTTTCTTTTGCACCAGACATACCTTTTGGAATTATGGAATTAATACGTTTTTGGGAACTGGTCTCATCAGACCATAACACATTTTGCCACAGGGTATGGGGTGATTTAGCTGAGCTTAGTTGGGGTGATTTAGTTGAGCTTTTTTGTGTGAGAAAGAGCTTCTAGTCCCTCTCCTCCAGAGCCCAGACATGTGAAGAATATGAGAGATGGTTGCAGAGTAATCAGTACTTGTCAGGCATTCCTGCAGCTCTTTTAATGTTGCTATAGGTCTCTTGGCAGCCTTCCTGGTACGTTTTAATTTGTCCTTTGATACATTTTGGAGGGGTATCCTGTTCCTGGTGATGTTACTGTAGTGCACTATTTTTGTTGAAGATGGCATTTACGGTGTGCGAAGGTGCATCTAATGTTTAGGAAATTATTTTATTTTCCTCTCCCAATTAAAACTGTTCAATGAGTGTCGTACATACAATGTATATCCAATGCACATTCTTCATATTGTACTAATATTCATATACTAAGTACTTATTTTTCTTCATATAATGTGCCTTACACATATCTTGCACATATTTACATGTTCATGCTTACCTATAGATCTTTATTTACATATATAATATGCATACAATTATAATGTCATGTATTCTATATTATATTAATATATGTATGCACACAAGGCCGGTGTCGGAGTCAAGCTTTAAAGATGCTTTTCTTTAGCCAGAGCTGGGATTTTATCAAGTGGAGGGAATCATGAATTGCTACAAAATACCGGTCGATTTAAGTGCAAAACATTCTGCTTTCCACTAGGGAAAGGTATCTGCTGGATAGATGAAGGGATTTTCTTCCCGCATGAAAAATAAGATATTTAAGTATATATACAATAATAAGTTTGTACATTGTATATCCATTGTATGTACAACACTTATTAAAGAGTACCGATCAGGAAAAGGGGAAAAAAATAATTTCCAAAACATTAGATGTACAATTGAACACCGTAAATACCATCATATACCAAATATAAGCCGCACACACTGAATTTTACAAAGATTTTTATTTTGAACATAAATAAGCCGCATCTGTCTATAAGCCGCAGGTGTCTACATTGAAACTAATTAAATTTACACAGGCTTTAACGAAAGACAGTGTATGTAACACGGCTTGTATCTAAACAGTAGCCTACCAAGAAAGTCATTGTTCACTGTCTTCCTCCTTCCTTTCACAACAATTTCTCTCGGGAGTTTATCTTTTGGCATCGTCATGCGTTTAAAAATCACCATCGGTGAAGCTTTTCTCCCGATGCCGTGCAGCTCAGAACACAGGTGAAGCACGTTTTTTCATGCCCGGTTGTTTTCAGCGTGACGAATGATTCGCATTTCCTGTAGACAGTCCGAGTGAGCGGCAGGTCAGACGTTAGAGGAACCTCATCCATATTTATGATGTGGTGCGGCCCGATTCAGTGGGAGCGCATCTGATTTAATATAAAGAGTTTCATTGGTTCACCTGAAACCGTTCCGCAATTTCATTGGTCTAAAGTTATGGGGCTCAGTGTTTTGGGTTGAAGCTTGTTAAACCGGAAAAAAACCTGGAAAAATCCATAAATTAGCCACTTCATTGTTTAAGCCACGGGGTTCAAATCCCCCCCGATATCTATCTATCTATCTATCTATCTATCTATCTATCTATCTATCTATCTATCTATCTATCTATCTATCTATCTATCTGGCTATTATTTTTGACCATGAGATTGAATGGAATCGAGTCATTCTGAGCACAGCGACATTTCATTTTTTAAATCTTCTTTTTGAATTTTTGGATTGTTTTTCACTTTATTTTTCTACACTTTAATATCGCGTTGATGGGATAAATGTGCTGTCCAATCATTTTGATTTTTCTTTTTTTTTATAAATTAGAAAAATATATTTTAACACTGGTGGGTAAACTTTTTATATCCAATGTAAATTTACAAACAGACATCTATTTATTCTCACACATACAGTGAGAAATACAGAGAAAGAGGGAGAGAGAGAGAGAGAGAGAGAGAGAGAGAGAGAGAGAAAAGCTCATGCTTTTCACAACAATTTGCAGCTTTTTTTTACGATTTGAAAACAAACAGACATTTTGAAATCATTAACACCCCGGTGCTGTGGAAGTCTTGATTGTCTTTTCTAGTAGAGCTGTTTGGACAGGAGCTTTGGCTCTAATTCAAAGCACAGATCTTTGAAGGCAGCAGCAGTACATTTTACCTTCAGTTGAACTTAAAGTCCCAAACCTGTTCCAGCATGTTGCCAGCACTATGAATATATATATATATATATATATATATATATATATATATATATATATATATATATAGATCCTGAGAGAGAGAGAGAGAGAGAGAGAGAGAGAGAGATTGAGATTGGATCTCCACTTGGAAATCATCGATTGCTTGTTTTTGGGCAGAATTCTGTGACTAAATATTCAAAATGAAAACAATATTTTTCTATTGTATCAAAAATCTCCTAACATGTTGATGCTTATTAAAACTCACAACCAACGCTACACTTGATTATGCAACATGATTACCAAGCTTTTTCTTTCTTTTTTTTTTCAAATGATCCTCGTGTGATGAAAATGAACTGATCTCTAACTACTGCAAACAGAGATAAGGACTCATTCTACAAGCTCATGCTTCAGCGCGACAACTTGCAGCTTGTTACGATTTGACAACGTTTTGAAATCGTTAACACCACAGAGGGATGGATTTCTTGATTGTCTTTTCTAGTAGAGTCGCAAAGCTCTACTAATTCTAATCACATGTTTCGATTTTAACACGGGAAGGTAGACTTTTCTCATGAACAATTAAAATCGCAGGGAATTGTTGAGATTTTACACAAGATGTTTATTTTTAAAACGAGTCTCCAGCATCAGAACTTGGCAACAGTCAAAGATAAAGAGGGGATTTTATGTGTTCTGGATTTATCACAACGTGTTATGCCTTTCTAATTACTAAGAAAGAAAGAAAGAAAGAAAGAAAGAAAGAAAGAAAGAAAGAAAG
>JAAIIK010000054.1:1502449-1512922 GCA_014706435.1 Silurus glanis
AGAAAGAAAGAAAGAAAGAAAGAAAGAAAGAAAGAAAGAAAGAAAGAGAGAGCCTGATGATGGAATGAACATTTATAGCTGCTATAACATGACTGATAACAAGAATCTTTTTTCACAACACATACACCATTATAACTATAAAATAGATAAAATTGTCATTTGTTAATAAATAAAAACAAAGTTTCTGTAAGTCAGAGAAAATAAAATACTTCATTCTTGTAACATGCATTGAATTTCCCAGTCACACCGCTGTGTTGTTTGTTATTGTTCTACAAGAGCATTATTCCCATAACAGTTTCACTCCAAAAAACACCACGTTGTCCAGAAATATTTCAACACATATAAAAAGATGACAGTGCTGAAAGAAGCATTAAACATTTGCATGCTTTTTGTTGATCTGGGTGTTCCCGCATAACAAGTTACAATCTGACCTTCATCGTGACCAGTTAATTCCTCAAGGGATGGAACTGCTGTGTCCTCATTAGAAATAATGAACACATGCTAACCTTCAACCCATGATATGTATTTCCTGATTCACAAATGACTCTGATGCTCCTTCTTTTCAATTACGACATCATTTGGAAGAGGGTTACATTTTAATACATTGACCTGTGCTGTTCTGTATATAAAGTCCTCATTGAATCGTGGTTTGAGCTTCTAATACTGCTCATCAGTTGTACTCAGAGTTGATATATTTTTTGAAAGAAAACACAGCAATTATATGAAACACAAGGTCATTACCGAGATTTGATAATTAGGAGGTAGCAAGTCATAATTTTAATTATAAATATAAATTTTATATAATTTCCAACTCTCACTTGGACATACGTCTACTGAAAAACTCTATTTTCACATACCTTTAGTCAACAGAATTCTGAAAAACTTGGAGACATGAACTGTACTATATGAGCAAAAGTATTGGGACACTTGAGTTTTCCAGTCATATGTGATTCCGAAACTGAAAACTCAGTCAACATCTTACTACAGAGTTGAAGGCACACAAATTCGAATGTGTTTGGATGCAGTAGCATTACATTAAACCTTCACTTGAACTAAGAGACCCAAACCTGTTCAAGCATTGCAATGCCCCTGTGCACAAAGCCAGCTCTATGAAGATATTGTTTGTATGGATTGAAGTAAAAGAGCTTGAGTTTCCTGCTATAGAGCACTGATCTCAATCCTACTGAACATCCATGAGATGAATTATGAATGCTGACTGCACCCCAGGTCTCCTCACCCTACATCAGTACCTGAGCACAAATCTCCAGAAGCACACTTCAAAATCTAGTGGAACATTTTTCTAGAAAAGTGAGTTATTCTAACAGCAAATGGGGACTAAATGTGGAATGGGATCTTAAAAAAACTCATACCAATCTTATGGTGAGGTGTCTACATACTTTTGTCCATAAAGTGTGTACACACGTGGACAATTGTTGGATCCCTTCCACTGCAATAACTTGAAACTGACTAAATTAAAGATAAATACAAATTTCCTAAAGATTAACTAATGAAAATAAGACATTGCTTTTGAATTGTGGTTCAACAGAAACATAAAAAAAAAAACCCTTATGAAACTGGTTGGGACAAAAATAATGGTACCCTTAACTTCATATTTTGTTGCGCAACCTTTTAAGACAATTACTGCATCAAGCAATTTCTATAATTCTGTAAACTCTGAATGAGACTTCTGCACCTGTGGACAGGTATGTTTGGCATGTGCATATGCAAATAAATGTAATAATCTCTATAGAGAGCCCAGAAAATCACCTTAACTAACGTGACCCCAGTGTAAATGTTAATGAATGAAACATAAAATGGAAAATGAGTTGAATCTAAAGACAGCCATTCAAAAAGTTCCAAAAGTATAGGTCAAAATGGAGCTTTGCAAAATTTGAAGTGCATCCTGGAGGCTCAAAGGTGGAAGTGTTATGCTTCAAGAAGAAAGAGAAGAAAATACCTATTAGATACATGCAACTCCCACTGGAGGGAAATCATTGCCCTGGCATGCCTAGTGTAGTGAGTCGAGGGTAAGAGGGCGGCGAGTTGGTCCGACCCTGCCGAGGACTCTATTTCCAGATCTACTGGCCCAGATGATGGGTTTTTCCACACGGCTGCCCTCGATCACAAATAGAGAGTGCAGCATAGGAATCAGCAACCAGTCACCTTCTGTCTATAACTCTTTCATTCTTTCATTTCATCTCGATTCATGTCTCACCATATTGCTCCCAAGCCCCAGACCCTTCCAATGAAATTGATGTACGGCCTTGCACGTATTCAAGTACATCCCCGGTGAAAGCCATCCTGATATGCGCCATTTGCACACCTCGCCTCCTCACCGTGACCGGAGAGTTTCTTATACGATCGCAGGTAGGAGATGATGTGCGATAGCAGAGTTTAGCACTCGAAGCAGTGTCAATATTTACGCTGCATGAATGAAGAAGCGATCTCATGCTGGCCCATCGTTCCCCTCAGACAGGCGTTGGTTAAAAGTGTAAAGTCAACAGTGTGGCTGCATGGCATACAGCTTCTGTTTACCCTGAGATTATTCTTAAATCTAAGCAACAGCGCTCCACTCAAATAAAAAACCACAAGCAGGGTTATATGCCACAACCTTTCTGCACTAAAGAAGATTTATTAACTTCGAGAATCTTCTTCTTTTCCCTTTTTCAACTGAGTGATGGATTGCTTCAAACAAGGCAGGAGAAGGAGGGAATAACACTGCATGCATTTATTTCACTCACAGTATTCATGTAGAGAAAATTATATTCTCCACAACGATAGCCAGACATGTATTCAGATCAAATTTGCTATCATTCTGCTTCACAGAACTAAACGCTCTGAGCTTGCTATGTAAAATGCTGCCAAAGCTGTTGATGAGCATATTTGGACTTATGTGTCAAGTCAGAAGAAAAGGTATAAATGCAATGCACTAAATTTACATGAACAAATGAGAAAAGCATTTTCCATGAACCTGCATCTTATTTGAACCCTGCCATACAATAAACATACCATGGAATAGGCACCCTGGATATATTTTACATTATAACAAGTGATTAACATCTTAAAGTTAATGTTTACTCATTAAAATAATGCAGTAGATGAGGTTTGTTTGCAAGCAGCTCAGTGCTTTAGATGTTGGACTTTAACTCAGAAGGTTGTGAGTGCAAATCCCAGTACCAAGCTGCCACTGCTGGACCCTTGTTCAAGGCCCTTAACCCTCAACTGCTCAGTTATATGAGTGAAATAATTGTAAGTCGCTTGGGATAAGAGCCAAACACTAGGGCATTAGTAAAGTCAGGGGTGTTGAGAAGGTATGGGGTGTAGAAAGCATTCCAATTCATCTCAAAGGTGTTCAATAAGTTCAAGGTTAGAGCTCTAATGCAGGCCACTCAAGATCTTACACTCCAACCCATGTAAACCAGTGGAGCTGGCTTTGTGCAGAGGAGCATCATCATGCTGGAACACATTTGGGTTTCCTTGTTTAAGTGAAGGGAAATGGAATGGTACTACATTCAAAGACATTTTGTACATTTGTTTGTTTCCAACTTTGTGTTAACAGTTTGGGGGAAACCCACCTTCAGTTCTATCCCAAAACTGTACCTTTTAATTGATAGCATATTATTGTAGAATGACCTCCCGAATAAAAGCATGACACTGCTGCACAACAGAACAAAACCTGCAAATGGCCGTTGCCAATGAAAGTTTGTGAAATAGATATTAGGTAAAGCATGAGATTCCTTTTTGAGAGGGTTTTCCTGTGTCTTCCAGAGATGTTTAGAACCTCGTCTATGTGCGATACCTTGAAAATCGTTTTCTCATAATCACTATGATAAAGTATGTAAGATGCTCTCCTCCAGCTACACTTGACAAATGCAGGTAATTAAACAAGTCTGGCCTTACTCTACATTAACGTTTTGACTTTTATAGGTAATTTGTCTGCTCTAGATATCTCTTTTGTTTCTCGCTTTCCAAATGCTTAGAACATTTGAATGTAACCCAACCAAAATCCCACCTGAAAATAATGTTGAACACGAGATAATCCGCCAGAAATATTGGTGTTTGTTACCCAGGGGTTGTGTTTGTGAATATTAATGGCCTCTTTTAATTACACTACATAATAATGGTATGCAAACACACCGATGGGTGAATGCAACCTTGAAATAGTCTGTCATCAGTCAAAACACTATATAATCTAAATACACAGTTTTTTAACAGAAACCCAGGATTGTTTTCGTGAATTCATGCCACGCTGTTCACAATGAGCATGTTGATTATAGACAGCAGAATATGTAATCTTATAAAGGTCGGACATTTTCCAGGGAAATGAATCAAAGCAAGAGTATGCGGAGACTAAATTAAAATCACCTGACAAAAAGAAATATTAAATTAGCTCGCAACATGACACTGTAATGCTTTTAATTTTATTGCACTCCAGTTATGGTAAGAAGCTTTCCATGTAAGTTAGACTATGTATAAACGGTAATAAATGTTCCTTAGCAAAATTTAGTATTCAGGACAGGCTAGATGCATTTACACAGTCAAGTGACATTTTTTATTTAGCTCCATCTGTCTGTGACAGACTTTTAAAACATAATAGCTTTAAATTGGCAGCAGCTAATGTAGCTCTTACAGCATGTGAAATATAGGCACAGATCTAATAAATGTAAATTAAAACTAATAGGAAAAGCTAAATGAAAATAGACTAAGCTCATACCAGCTAATCATAGCTCAAAATGGCACAAAATGCTGTTCAGATTTTATTTTTATTTTTTGTTTTGGTATTTGGATGGCTATTTGTTTTTGTTCAAATCCCAATTAACTACTTTCTTAGTTGTAATTTGTTCCACATGTTGACATGCTGACATATTATTAACTTCTAAAATAGAAAGTCAGAATGATTGTGATATTTTGTTGAACTACTTGCGTGACTTAGACAACGGCCAATAGCATTTGATACATGCCACGAATCCAAATATAAGCAAATCTGGCAGAAGCTTAGCTAGCTAGTTAAATAGTGAGAACAGCAAAAGGATTAACAAGAACCGACTCACTCATATTGACAGACGGTGTATAAAGACAGAATCACATAATTGCACAATTAAAGCCTCAATTGGTTAAACTTTCTCTAAGAAAACATCTGTCCTATTCATTCAAAATATACAATCTTCAGTAAATAAACTAAGAAAAATGAAGAAAAATCGAACATGTTACCAGTAACAATCCAATGATCTAATAAGTTAATACTGTGAAGCAAGACTTTTTGCAGAAAATTGGGAACAATAAAATAAAAAATAATATTAATTTAATAATTAATTTATTAATATTTCTTCAGAAATTACATTAGTGTCTATAACACTAAGGGCTAGAGACAAACGTCTGCAACAAATTTGATTTCAGCGGCAGTGTGTAATAGCTTGCATGTCTGGCGCATTCCACTGATGAGACCTCGTGATGTAAAGCATTGTTAAACCCTTATAGTTTCATTGTCTATTCTTAAACACCGATCAGGAATAACATTATGACATTATAACATCATGGCCGATGAAATGAATAACGCTGATTATCTCTTTATCATGGCACCTGTTAGTGGGTGGGATTTATTAGGCGACAAGTGAACATTTTGTCCTCAAAGTTGATGTGATAGAAGCAGGAAAAATGAGCAAGCGTAAAGGATTTGAGAAAATTTGACTAATGGCTAAATTGTGATGTCTAGACGACTGGGTCAGAGCATCTCTAAAATTGCAGCTCTTGTGGGATGTTCCCAGTCTGCAGTGGTCAGTATCTATCAAAAGTGGTCCAAGGAAGGAACTGTGGTGAAACGGCGACAGTGTCGTGGGCAGCCGAGGCTCATCGATGCACGTGGGGAGCGAAGGCTGGTCCGTGTGGTCCAATCCAACAGACGAGCTCCTGTAGCTCGAATTGTTGGAGAAGATGAAGCTGTTAATGCTTGATGGGTCAGGACTGTTCTGGCATCAAAAGGGGGACCAACACAATATTAGGCAGGTGATCATAATGTTATGCCTGATCTGATTGGTGGCCAAAAGGTTATGCCTGATCAGTGTGTATTACCATTTAACCTTCCATTTTAAATGTTGTTACCGGCTGTTAGCTAAAACTGAAAGTAAGTAATCATACTTCATATTGTCTGCAAAACCCTAACCCTAACCTCGGGCAAAAAAAATAAGGCAGACAATGTGACACAATTGTGAGTTTAACCCTGCTCCAATGCTCAGGTCTCAGTTCTGTCTGCTGAAGTAAAAAAATGTAAGAAAATATCATTTGTGCTAAATCCCCTAGTGCACATATTTACGGTACATGCAGGTGGGTTGGTATTTAGGATGTATGCAAAACCCTGCATATAATATCTGCTTATTCTCAAAGTTTTAGAAAACACAGAAAAAAAAAAAAAAAAAACCACGCACAATAATATCTTTGGCAATGCAGTATGTATTAGTTACATAACCTGAAGCAGTGTCAGAGGTGGAGAATCACAATCCACCTACCTACATTTCAATAGGGTACAAACATGCTAACAGAAATGTGCAGCAAGGGAGGCTATGATACCTCTGAGAACTGTCTTTTGTGCTTGATTTACCAACCACAAACAACACATGTTAGTAGATACGCCTCTTTGTGTGTTAAAGTGGAGAAATTAAAGTAATTACCAGAGTCTACAGATTAGCGAGTTCTGAGAGCCCAGCAGTGGGGCTAATTAATTTACCTGCAGTGATTACTATTCACTTCTGTACATGCCTTGGGATAAAAAGCCACCGTGCAAAAAAAAAAGAAAAAAAAAGGAAAAAAAAGGAAAAAAGCTTTATGTATAATTTTTATGCTAATGCAGTACTAATGATAATGAATATGACAAAAAATTATCATGCAGATTTACACAAGCTAATGTCATGTCATGTTTAAAAATGTATAACTAAACAAATAAACCTGTTCTCATTTTCATTCCCAGCCCTTTATTTATTGAAGCTGTTGAGACTTTTGGAATCAAAGTATCAAATGAAGATATTGATTTCATTCTGACTGCGTAGACAAGCCCAAAATGACCCTTAGACTTTGTTAGACTGACACAACATACAAGTGGAATTATAAAGTTCAGCATCAAAGTGAACAGTGGTTTGCCTACAGCTCACCAAGACTATTGTTAATAAGACAAAGGAACGCTTCAAACAGTCATGATTAACGACCTTGACAGCATATAATTTAACAATAAAAGTGGAATCGAGATCATTTTGCACACTCTGCCGATTTCGGGTTTATCTCTAAATATTTGGAGTTCGAAGCAAAGGACTGGTGCCAGGATGATAATTAAGTTCATCTCATGCCAATTCACATGTCAGAATTCAAGCCCTTAAATCCTGACTGCAAAATAGACATGAGAAAGAGAGACGCAGCGAGAGAAAGGATGTTTAGAGCTGTCTACTGATAAGGAACCAATTAAACAGAGTCCCGGGCTTGCTGAAGTGGGTTGTGAGTGTTGGCAAAATCAAAGGGTTTCATGGGGTGAAAGCATGCCAAGGAAGACAATTCACTGCACAATAAGGGGAGTCTTATTTGATTAAGATAACACTTTTTATATGGTTCGAACTACAGAGTGCAGAGAACTGAAGAAGACTTGTCCAAAAAACAGCAGTGGGTCAAACGGGATTGACTTGGCGTTTGAGTTTCATTTCATTCAAAATGAAAGGTTTCCTCCAATCTTTTTTCAAACATTTTACAGCATTCAAGTAGCACAGCAGAATCGACTGGTAACATCTCATGTGTTCTTGCTTCATTTCTTAGCATTTCTTTGTAACTATACTCCAAAAAGCATACAGTAGGTAAATTGCTGACCCTAAATAGATTTTAGGTGCGATACATTGTGTGTGAGAACGAGGGCTTGGGATGCAATTTCATTCCATCCTGTATGTATTCAATGTTTGCGCCTAGTTATCCATGCCAGCCCTGGCCAGGGGTTGACCAGTGGTTCCTGAAACATTTATGACCATCTATGGTTTTCACAATGGAAAGGTCAGATTATTGAATTAAGGTTTTAGACGAGCTCAGCTCTAAGAGACAGGAGTATAGCTTACCATATTACTAACACTTCCCAGGCACATGTTGATGGTTTCAAGTCAGGGCCATGGTGATGGAGTATTTAACATAGGTGCTCCAAAGATCCTGGGTCCATGGTCTGATTATAGGTTTGGGTTGGTGTTTACAGTTAAGACATCGTCAGAGATTTGCAAGTCCTTCAGGTAGTCCAGTTTCTCTAACCGTTGCATGCCATGACACCACCATGCAATAGAGGCCTTTCACCCTGAGTTTGATTGTTTGTAGCTTGGCTTTTTCATGATCATGTCCCGTTTGAGGAACTATAAAAGAAACATTCACACATAGCAGTTGCTAGTTTTTTGCAATATTCATATTAAACAAGTTTTAAGACATTGCTCATTATTTGATATTCCTCTGTTCCACGATCGTATCTAAACTTCGGATTTGTCCTACTTGTTGACTATTTATAAATGATGTCAATCTTTTATTTTTTCCTGCTCAACAGATTTAAATGTTGGCTTCTGTTTAGGATTTTATAATAATCATCCTAAGGCCCTGCTGTTCAACCTTCCACCTCTCAAAAACATGCCAGTAAGTGGATTAGCTACTCTGAATTGCCCCAAGCTGTGACTGTGTTTGTGCATAGTGCCCTATAATGGACTGGTGTCTCATCCAAGGTTTATTCATGCCTCGGGGGCAGTGTTCCTTAGATGGATTGTAAACCTCTACTAAGATAAAGCATTTATTGAAGACACAATGTGTTCTGTTTTGTCTTACGAGAGCAAATGATTATTGTGAAGTGCAAACTAGAAAAATAAGTTTGGGTTTAGGCCAAAAGATGATAAAGTTAGGGTTTATCTAGTTTTTTTTTTTTTATTATTATTTCTATCACCAGTATACCACTGAGTTCGAGATGAAGCCCACTTTGTGAGATATAAAAAAATGAGCTGGCAGTGACGAGATCAATGTTACTGTAGCGAAGAGAGAGAAAAAAAAGGGGGCTGAACAGTGGAGGAGTGAGACAAAGTGAAGGAGACAGCTAGATAGAACCAAAATGAAAAATAACTCCAAGAACCATCACCTCGATGGCCTTGGCAATCATACACAGGGATTTTCAAGGCACCGTAGACAGTAGATTCAAAAACAGGCCCTGAGTCATGAAATGCAATAGCGGTGATTGATTCCCCCTGCCGGACAGATAAGTTTGCTGGGGTTGGCATTCTGCAGAAAACAACCAAAGATATTGGTAAACTGAAAGAAGGAAAACAATCTTTCAGCATGGTGTACTAGAGTTGAGCAGGATTGGATATGTGTAGCTCTGCACAAAATCATGATATTTGGCCATTGAGAAAGTTTGTTTGTTAGATGATTTTGATTAGCTAAGCTGCTCATTATAAGCATAAAACAGTTTATTTTGTGTCTTGTCAGAAGATTTTTGTACTCACTTTTTATATGGCAGAAGTTACGACTAAAGATAGAAAAGCCAGAATCGCCACATCTGACAAACAAAACCTGCAAAGCGCTTCAAAATGGACTCAAAAGGATGTCACCATGGACACTACTGAGCAACGTAAGCAGCTGGAACATGGACACAGATTTGTATAGAGTCGCCTCTGAAACACAGCATTACAAACAAACGCAAGCAATTAGGTGACAGGAGGCAGCTGCCTTGCCAGGAATGAAGGAACGGAAGGTGTTTCAGAGTGTTCATTACACTCCCGGGTGACAGGGTCGCATCAAATGTGTGTCTGTGTCGGTGTCTGTGTCTGAGTGTATTATCTGTAGAAGCTCATTAGCTCAGGCAGGGCAAGCTGTAGCAGACAGGGTAACACACGTAGCAGTCGCTCATTATGGGGTGTCGGAGAGGGCTACGGCATGGATCACTATGACACCGCTGTCAAGGGGCACCTGTGGAAAACACTGAATGTCTATCTTCAGCTCTCTGCTTCTGTGGATACATCTTTGGTATCTCCTGTAATAATGATATGACAGAATAATAGATGGCCTTAGAGATATGACGAGGAGGCCTGAAACGCTGGCAACGCTGGCACTTTCATGTGCCGAAATAGTCATGGGAAATAAAAAAAATAATAATAAAATAAATATATGTAATGTGTGTGAAACCAGTCAGAGCCAAGTCACTGGCATGGGAGAAGACTGTAGCAATAAAGGAGCCAGTGAGAAAAAGACCCAGCAGCCTTTTGTCCCAAAATTTACCACTGAGCACTGGGGGTGTCCATGGCAACCCATGAGTCATTGTCCAATGGGATTTTAGGTATGCCTAAGAGGGAGCCAATTAAGATGGGCCACAGGACCTTGCCAATGGGAAGTGGGCCAATTAAGCTGATGGAGCCAAAAGTCCTGGCCCATAGATGAGTTAAAGACTATATATATATATATATATATATATATGTGTATATATGTGTGTGT
>JAAIIK010000054.1:1537658-1547702 GCA_014706435.1 Silurus glanis
GTGTGTGTGTGTGTGTGTGTGTGTGTGTGTGTGTGTGTGTGTGTGTGCTCCAACACCTGCTGCTCTCTGTACAGATGATATAGTGTATGGTGTCAGCTGGTGGAATTACTGTAGTGGCATTTAGATTCAACACCTGCTGCAATTCAGGAGAATGATGTCTCGCATCAGCATACTGTCAGGGAGCAACCTGCTTCTTCTCCCGTGCGCGCCCCACCCGTCCGGAGCTCCTCGCCATCATACTGATTCCACACACCTGTCCCTCGTTACACACACACCCATATAAGCACTTCACTCGCTCCACTCCAGCGTCCGTTATTGTCTTTGTTGGACTCTGTGTGTTTGCTCTGCGACTGTTTTTCATTAAAACGCTGTTTGCTGGTGATTCGGCTTCCGCCTCATTCACTCCCGCCTAACAGAATAACGGACCGAAGGAAAAGGAAAAGAAAGAAGACGACAAGTGAGAGGATCTACCCGGCGCTTACCTCGCGATGGAGGAGCAACCCAGCACGGCATCCGATCCGGTTCGGGACCTCATCGCCGCGCTCCGAGCAGCTTTCCCGTCTGCGGCGGCTCGGCAAAACCCCCCCGCGTTCACCGGCAGTCCCATGGCGCTCCCGGCAGCATTCTCCGGAGAAGCTTCTGAATGCCGCGGCTTTCTGCTTTAGGTGAACCTATATATCAAAATGCAACCACAGCGATTTCCCACTGAACGGTCAAAGGTGGCTTTTTTCATCTCCCTCCTCTCCGGGAGAGCGCTGGCTTGGGTGCAGTCGCTGTGGGATGCCGCCGGCACGGTTACACACTTCTATGCTTGGTCCACCGTACACTTCCTGGAGGTTTTTTTGCGTCGCCTCCGGAGTCCTTACCACGCCGACCAGCTGCTCAGCTTACGTCAGGGGAATGACAGCATCACCGACTACAGCCTCCGTTTCCGCACCCTGGCGGCATCTAGTGGCTGGAACAAGTCAGCGCTGCTCAGTATATATCAGCTGGGGTTAAATCCGGAAATTAAACAGGCAATGGCGGTGCATGAGGACTCAGTGGGTTTGGAGAGCTTTATACAAAAATCCATCGGGCTCTCCCAGCGCTTGGCAGCATGTCACCCAACTCCACCTCAACCAGAAGCTCTGCAAGGCACAACAGCTGCCCCGGACGTCAAACCAATGCAGCTGGGCTCTCAAAGGCTGTCCCGGAGAGAGAGGAACCGCCACCTGGCCGCTGGGAGGTGTCTGTACTGCGGGTCACAGGGGCACTCTGTCACTCGGTGCCCCACACGCCCTGCTTGTGCTGCAGTGAGTACTGTGGAGTTACCAACAGACATTTCACCACTGTCCAAGCTAACCGTGTCTCTCCTAACCCCCGCTCTCTCTATCTCAGTGAGTGCACTAGTCGACTCCGGCTCGGCGGGGAACTTCATCTCCCAGGCCTGCCTCAACCGATTACGCATCCCCCGAGAGAGGGGCTCCCAGGACCTAGCAGTTCAGACCATCCAGGGATGCCCGCTGGGTGAGGGGTGGGTGAAGTACTGCACGCCGGTGGTAACGTTACAAGTGGGGCTATTTTATCGAGAGGAGATCAGGTTCCTGGTCCTGGAGAGTTCAACCGTCAGTGTGATCCTGGGGAGACCATGGTTACAGAAGCATGCGCCAAGGTGTTCCTGGGATCCCTGTGACATCATGGAGTGGAGTCCCCACTGTGAGGAGCACTGTCTCTCCCAACTTCCAACGCGGGTACCGGGGATGGTGATAGGCGCCACCCGGGTGGAGGAGGCCACGACCACGACGCAGCTGGAGATCCCTAAGGAGTACCGGTCATTTGAGGACGTGTTCAGTGCGCAGGCCGCCACCCGTCTCCCCCCTCATCGACCTTGGGACTGCTGCATTGACCTGCTTCCCGGTGCTAAGCTACCCAAGGGCCGTGTATACCCGCTGCTCGCTACTGAGCACCGAGCGATGGAGGAATACGTGCAGCAGGCTCTCCGTCAGGGGTTCATCATGCACTCGCCCTCCCCAGCAGCGTCGAGCTTCTTCTTTGTGGGAAAGAAGGATGGAGGTCTGCGCCCCTGTATCGACTACCGTCAACTCGCAGATCGATCCTCTTCCGTACCCCCTCCCGCTCGTGCCCGCTGCTCTGGATTACCTGAGGGAGGCGCGGGTTTTCACCAAGCTCGATCTCCGGAGCGCTTACAACCTGATGCGCATCAGGAGGGGGGACGAGTGGAAAACGGCCTTCATCACGCCCTCGGGGTACTATGAGTACCGGGTCATGCCATATGGCCTCTCCATCTCTCCAGCCGTCTTCCAGGGGTTCATGAATGAAGTACTTCGGACCTACCTCCAGAGATTCGTCATGGTCTACATAGACGATATCTTGATCTACTCACGAGATCTGGAGGAACACCAGAAACACGTGCGTGCCGTCCTGAAAGTACTTCGTTCTCACCGGCTCTACCTGAACCTCTCGAAGTGCGAGTTCCACCGCCCAACGACCCACTTCCTAGGTTACATCATCAGTGTGGAGGGGATTCAGATGGACAAGAGGAAGGTTAAGGCGGTGAGGGATCGGCCCGTCCCTGAGTCAATCAAGGAGCTCCAGTGTTTTCTGTGTTTCGCGAACTTCTATCGCTGGCTCATCCAGGGTTACAGCAGGATCACCGCCACCCTCACCTCGCTCCTCATTGGTAAGGCCTGAACCCTGCGGTGGAACAAAGAGGTTCATGAGGCCTTCCACGAGCTCCGCCGTCGTTTCTGTAGCGCCCCTGTTCTGCGTCATCCTGACCCCCGGAAGCCTTTTGTGGTTGAAGTTGACGCCTCCTCAACCGGGGTAGAGGCCACACTCTCCCAGCGGTCGGGAACACCTCCCCAGCTCCACCCGTGTGCCTTCTTCTCACACAAGCTTTCCGCCGCCGAGCAGAACTACGACATTGGCAACCGCAAGCTCCTGGCCATCAAGCTGGCCTTGGATGAGTGGAGACACTGGCTGGAAGGAGCCGAGCACCCGTTCACAGTGGTCACCGACCACAAGAACCTCGGAGGCTCGGAGGCTCAACCCCCGACAGGCACGCTGGGCTTTCTTCTTCACCAGGTTCCGGTTCCACATCACCTACCAAGCCGGTGCGCTGAACGGCAAGGCCGACGCCCTGTCCCGGATGTATGGACCGGACGAACCTTGCGACCCAGAACCCATCCTTCCTCCTGCACTCATCCTGGGGCCTATCGTCTGGGAGATTGACCGGGAGATACGCACCGCAGCACGCCAAGAGGTCGCTCCTGCAGGGTGCCCAGAAGAGTGTACCTTCGTCCTGACCTCCTGCCGGCACAGGGTCATCAGGTCAGTCCACGAGGGACCGGGCACAGGCCATCCGGGGGAGAAACAGACGGTCCAGCTCATCAAGGCGCGATACTGGTGGCCAGGAATGACAGAGGAGGTCACGCATTTCATGCAGGAGTGTCCCACCTGCGCGGTGTCCAAGGTTCCACGCCACCTGCCAGTGGGCAAGCTGATGCCGCTCCCCGTCCCTCAGCGTCCCTGGTCACACCTGGGAATTGACTTCGTGACGGATCTGCCCAGGTCGGAGGGCCACACCTGCATCCTGGTGGTGGTGGACCTCTTTTCTAAAGCCTGTCGCTTTGTCCCCATGAAGAGCCTGCCCACCGCCCTCGAGACTGCGGAAGCCCTGTTCCATCACGTCTCCCGGAACTTCGGACTCCCGGAGGAAATTGTCTCGGACCGGGGCCCTTAGTTCACGTCTCGGGTCTGGAAAGCCTTCTTCAAACTCCTTGGGGTGTCGGTGAATCTGACGTCGGGTTACCACCCGCAGTCCAATGGCCAAGCAGAGCGGAAGATCCAGGAGTTGAGCCGCTACCTCAGAACTTATTGTAGCCAGGACCAGGGGGAGTGGTGTCGGTTCCTGCCGTGGGCCGAGTATGCACAGAACTCGCTTCGCCAGGACTCTATGGGGCTCACCCCGTTTCAGTGCGTGCTGGGGTTTCAGCCACCCCTGTTCCCCTGGTCGGATGAACCTAGCAATGTGCCCTCAGTGGACTTTTGGTTCCGGGAGAGCGGTCCAGTTTGGGACTCAGCACACACCCAGCTGCGTCGAGCCCTCCGCAACACCCGCCGACACGCTGACGCACGACGGCTGAACTCTCCACGCTTCCGTCCAGGGAACCTATTGTGGCTGTCCACCAAGGACCTGAAACTGAAGCTGCCCTGCCACAAGCTGAGCCCCCAGTTCATTGGGCCCTTCAGAATCGCCGACCGGGTCAACGACGTGTCCTACTGGCTAGAACTGCCGCCGAGGTACCGCATTCACCCTACCTTCCATGTGTCCTTGCTCAAACCTTGTGCCTCTCCTGTCTCTCGCCCCCCAGGTGGCCCCACGGCACCCGCCCAGCCAGAGGTCATGGACCAGCCCGGTGTCTATGTGGTGAGGGAGGTTCTGGATTCCAGACGGTGCAGGGGTCGCCTCGAATGCCTGGTGGACTGGGAGGGATGTGGTCCGGAGGAGCGGTCGTGGGTGGCCCGGCAGGACGTGCTGGACCCTGCGCTGTTGGCAGAGTTCCATGCCTCGCATCCACACTTGTCGCCGGGTCAGGGCGTCTGGTGCCGCCCCTGGGGGAGGGAGTGGTGCCAGGGAGCACCCTGCTTCTTCTCCCGTGCGCGCCCCACCCGTCCGGAGCTCCTCGCCATCATACTGATTCCACACACCTGTCCCTCGTTACACACACACCCATATAAGCACTTTACTCGCTCCACTCCAGCGTCCGTTATTGTCTTTGTTGGACTCTATGTGTTTGCTCTGCGACTGTTTTTCATTAAAAAGCTGTTTGCTGGTGATTTGGCTTCCCCCTCATTCATTCCCGCCTAACACATACAAAGAAACACGTTTTCACTTTGTCACACAGGAAACTGAAAACCTTGACATTCCTGCTTGTACGCTTAACTACATACTTATATGTACATACTAGCTGAAAGTACCCGTGCTTCGCTATGGAAGGCAAAACGCTAAGCTTCTTCTTTTTCTTTCGGCTGCTCCCATTAGGGGTCGCCACAGCGGATCATCCGTCTCCATACCACCCTGTCCTCTACATCTGCCTCTTTTACACCAACTACCTGCATGTCTTCTCTCACCACATCCATGAACCTCCTTCTTGGTCTTCCTCTTTTCCTCCTACCTGGTGGCTCCATCCTCAGCATTCTCCTACCAATATACCCCATGTCCCTCCTCTGCACATGTCCAAACCATCTCAATCTCACCTCCCTCACCTTGTCACCAAAACATCCAACATGCGCTGTCCCTCTAATAAACTCATTTCTAATCTTGTCCATCCTCGTCACTCCCAACGAAAACCTTAACATCTTCAGCTCTGCTACCTCCAGCTCTGCCTCCTGCCTTTTACTCAATGCCACTGTCTCTAAACCATACAACATCACAGGTCTCACCACAGTCCTATAAACTTTTCCTTTCATTCTTGCAGATACTCTATTATCACAAATCACTCCTGTCACTCTTCTCCACCCACTCCACCCTGCCTGCACTCTTTTCTTTACTTCCCTAACACACTCTCCATTACTTTGCACTGTTGACCCCAGGTACCTGAACTCCTCCACCTTCTCCACCTCTTCTCCCTGCAACCGCACCACTCCACTTCCCTCACTCTCATTCACACACATGTACTCTGTCTTACTCCTACTGACTTTCATTCCCCTTCTCTCCAGCGTGTACCTCCACCTCTCCAGGCTCTTCTCAACCTGCTCACTACTCTCACCACAAATCACAATATCATCCGCAAACATCATAGTCCAGGGAGACTCCTGTCTGACCTCGTCCGTCAACCTGTCCATCACCACTGCAAACAGGAAAGGGCTCAGGGCCGATCCTTGATGCAGTCCAACCTTCACCTTGAACCAGTCTGTCGTTCCTACTGCACACTTCACTGCTGTCACACTGTCCTCATACATGTCCTGCACCACCCTCACATACTTCTCTGACACACCTGACTTCCTCATACAATACCACAACTCCTCTCTTGGCACTCTGTCGTACGCTTTCTCTAAATCCACAAATACACAATGCAGCTCCTTCTGTCCTTCTCTATACTTCTCCATCAACGTTCTCAAAGCAAATAAGGCATCTGTGGTGCTCTTCCTCGGCATGAAACCATACTGTTGCTCACAGATGGTCACCTCTTCTCTCAGCCTGGCTTCCACTACTCTTTCCCATAACTTCATGGTGTGACTGATCAACTTAATTCCCCTGTAGTTACTGCAGGTCTGCACATCTCCCTTATTCTTAAAGATCGGTACCAGCACACTCCTTCTCCATTCCTCAGGCATCCTCTCACCTTCCAAAATCTTGTTAAACAATCTGGTTAAAAACTCCACTGCCATCTCTCCTAAACATCTCCATGCTTCTACCGGTATGTCATCTGGTCCAACCGACTTTCCACTCTTCATCCTCTTAATCGCTGCTCTGACTTCCTCCTTACTAATCCTATCCACTTCCTGCTTTACCAACTCCACATCATCCAATCTTCTCTCTCTCTCATTTTCCTCGTTCATCAGCTGCTCAAAATACTCCCTCCACCTTCTCAACACACTCTCCTCACTAGTCAACACATTTCCATCTCCATCCTTTATTGCTCTAACTTGCAACACATCCTTCCCAGCTCGATCTCTCTGCCTGGCCAATCGGTACAAATCCTTTTCTCCTTCCTTAGTGTTCAACCTATCATACAGCTCCTCGTATGCCTTTTCCTTGGCTTTCGCCACATCCCTCTTTACCTGCTGCCGCATCTCCTTGTACTCCTGCCTACTTTTCTCATCACCCTGTCGATCCCACTTCTGTTTTGTTAACCTCTTTCCCCTTATGCTCTCCTGCACTTCCACATTCCACCACCACGTCTCTTTCTCTTCCTTTCTATTTCCAGATGTCATACCAAGTATCTTTCTAGCTGCCTCCCTCATCACTCCTGCAGTAGTTTCCCAATCATCCAGCACCTTTTCACCCCCACAAAGCCCCTGTCTGACCTCTTCCCTGAACCTCACACTACAGTCTTCCTCCTTCAGTTTCCACCATCTTATTCTTCTTTCAGTCCTTACTCTCCTCCTCTTCTTCTTCGCCTCCAAAACCATCCTACAGACCACCATCCGATGCTGTCTAGCTACACTGTCCCCTGCCAACACCTTACAGTCTCCAATCTCCTTCAGGTTGCATCTCCTACACAGCACATAGTCCACCTGTGTGCACCTTCCTCCACTCTTATAGGTCACCCTATGATCCTCCTTCTTCTTAAAATACGTATTCACCACTGCCATTTCCATCCTTTTAGCAAAATCTACCACCATCTGCCCTTCCACATTTCTCTCCTTTAGGCCATACCTACCCATCACCTCCTCATCACCTCTGTTCCCTTCACCTACATGTCCCTTAAAGTCTGCCCCAATCACCAATCCTTCTCCTCCATCTCACAGCCGACTTGTGGAGCATAGGCACTGATGACATTTATCATCATCCCTTCAACTTCCACCTTCACGATCAACACCCTATCAGAAACTCTCTTCACCTCCACTACACTCTTACTGTACTCTTCCTTCAGAATCACCCCTACACCATTTCTCTTTCCATCCACACCATAATAGAACAGTTTAAACCCACCTCCAATGTTTCTGGCCTTACTCCCTTTCCACTTGGTCTCCTGAACACACAACATATCTACCTTTCTCCTCTCCATCATATCAGCTAACTCTCTCCCTTTACCAGTCATAGTGCCAACATTTAAAGTACCAACCCGAACCTCCACTCTCCTACACTTCTCCATTCCCTGCCGTCTCTGTAGACGTCTTCCTCCTCTCCTTCTCCTCCTTCGGCCAACAGTAGCCCAATTTCCACCGGTACCCTGTTGGCTAACGATACCTGTGGCGGTCGTTGTTAACCCGGGCCTCGACCGATCCGGTATGAAATTCTTAATCGTGACCCGCATATTTGATTTGGCACATGTTTTACGCTGGATGCCCTTCCTAACGCAACCCTCCCCATTTATCCGGGCTTGGGACCGGCACTAAGAGTGCACTGGCTTGTGCAACCCTAATGGCTGGGTTAAGGCAGAACGCTAAGCAATATGGCAATAAGCAGTAAGCACTGAACAGGACTGGATGATCAGAGATCAGAACGTAACATCAACAAATAACGTACTACCCCTTTGTAGTACCGATACAGGGCAAACTACTTTGAAAATAATTTTTATCGTGCATCTAACATCTAATAAGAAACAATGTACTAAGTTTCATTAGGATCCGTAATGTCATTTAGAAGAATTTACAATGCGTGAGAAATCGAGTTTTTCGCGAGTTAGCCGCGATCCAGGGTGAATTTTTCAAAACCCTTTCTTAGTGAGCACCTAAGACCCAAGAGGAAGGTATGTTCCAAATTTCATTGCAATCCATTCAGTGGTTTTTGAGATTTCATGATGAGTGAGTGAGTCAGTCAGTGGTATTTGAGCTTTATATATATATATATATATATATATATATATAGATAGGTATACGTATATAGTGCATCCGGAAAGTATTCACATCACTTCACTTTTTCCACATTTTGTTATGTTATAGCCTTATTCCAAAATGGATTAAATTCATTATTTTCCTCAAAAGTCCTACAAACATTATCCCATAATGACAACATGAAAGAAATGTGTTTGAAATCTTTGCAAATTTATAAAAAAATAATGTGTACATAAATATTTACAGCTTTTGATCAATACCTTGTTAAAGCACCTTTGGCACATCTTTGAATACTTTCCGGATGCACTGTAGGTATATACAGTAGGTAAGTATATATGTTAAATGTTATATATAGACGTTTAATGGTACACAAAATTCACAGTTCGGTACGTAGCTCGGTTTTTAAGTCACGGTTCGGTTCAATTACGGTACGGTTAGGGGGAAATGTATGGCAAAATTGCTTATCATTTTTTATTAACACAATTTATTATTATTATTATTATTATTATTATTATTAAGATTTGTGATCAACATTTAAACTTTTTTTTTTTATTTATTTAAGTTTTTTAACAAATATTTAAAACAATTTTAACTAAAATGCTTGATTAGATAAATATTATATTAAATAATATTTCATGAAAATAAAATAGAATAAATCAAATGAATGCAATATTTTTTATAATATTGATTTAATTAAGTAATCAATTAAATTTGCACTAATAAAATTGATCAAATATAAAATAATAATAAAAAAAAATTGTTTACATTTGTTAGACCCTATTTTAGTAATGCATATGTTTATGTAAGTGTGTGTGTGTAAGAGTTTTACATTTAAATATTGAATGTTCTAAAGATATGATCTAATTAATTGCTCTTCTTATTTCAACATACTTTAACAAATGTCTTCATCCTTCATTCAATCACTCCCTCGATATGTGTATTTTTTAGGATTTTCTTCTTTTAAGGGAATCATGGTCTGGGGCTGCATGAGTGCTGCATGTACTGGGGAGCTGCAGTTCATTGAGGCAAATATGAATTTCATCATTTACTGTGACATTCTGAAGCGGAACATAATGCCTTTTCTTCAGACACTGGGCTGAACGGCAGTTTTCCAACATGATAATGACCCAAAACACACAGCCAAGATGACAACTGGCTTGCTAAGGCTGCCTGAAGCTGAAGGTGATGGAGTGGCTAAGTATGACTTGTATGTCTACAGATGACCTGAAGACCTGAACACTATTAAACACTTTGTGGCGCATCCTCAAGTGGAAGGTGGAGAAGTGCCATGTGTCTAACATCCAGCAGCTCCTTGATGTCATTATGTAGGAGTGAAAGAGGATCCCAGCAACAACCTGTGCAGCTCTTGTGAATTCCATACCCAGGAAGATCAAGACAGTGTTAGATAACGATGACGCTCACACAAAATATTGATAATTTGGACACAGTTTTGACATGTTCACTTAAGGTGTACTCATTTTTGTTGCCAGTTATTGACTACTCTAAAATATATCCAAGCTTCATTTCTATAGTATTGTC
>JAAIIK010000054.1:1567680-1579814 GCA_014706435.1 Silurus glanis
CTGAATCTATATAAATATATATAAATTATATACAAATATATATTAGGGATCGGCACTTTTCTATAGTAACTCCACAGCTGATGCGAATTGCTACAATTGATAAATTTAAGATACATATGAAGCAGCTTCCAATATGATACGATACGATTCACTCCTATTACGGTGCAGTGCGAGATGATTTCGATTTGATTCAATGTAATAAGAGGCAATGGGAAAAATATGATGCTATGCAATTCAATACGATACAGATAGTTAGCTTTTATTTCTTTGGTTCAGACAGACAGCAAACAATACGTTTACTTAGGTGCCTTCGGACTTTTAACACAGGGCCCTTTCACAAACAGGCCTTTGTTTTGCAAAAAATAGAAAAAATTTAAAAGTTTAAAGAAAACCAGATAATTCTTTTCATTTTCTGTAAGATGCATTTCTACCTCTGCCATGTTAATCTATATTCTATTTGACTCTAAGGACACACCTCGTTCTCCATATTGTTGCGATACGTCATATTCCTTACTGTAGCAGCAGTGGTGCTGAGAGAACGTGCTTGAGAAACAGTTTAGCGAGGAGAAATAAATCTACATAGGAAATATTTGTAACCAATTATTGGTCAGTTTCTAAAAAAAATTAAAGTATAGTGCAGCTAATACTAATATATATATATATATACACACACTTTTTTTTACAGATACAAATGTTAAAAACGATGCATCACAATACAAATGCCAACTTCATTAACTTTTATGCCAATGCACAGATGCAAATCGGTGAATCTTACCATCCCTAAAATGTTTTAACATTTTCACACACTCTACACAAGCTAGCCAATAAATCATTCAGCATATGCTGACATTCCTATAATCTTTGCCATTGTTTTATAATAATTTTGTAAACAAAAGTTTGTACAACACTGGCCAAATGACTGCTACTAATACTTTATTAATTTTTGATGTAAAAACACAGCCTCTGCTGCAAGTCTAGAACATTTCTTTCAGCAAATATTAATACTGTATCACTGCTGACCTGCCCAATAGATTCCAAAATTCACTACATGTTTTTTTCAACCTTCAACTGCCCAGTTTCTGTAACCCTCTGCTGGATGTTGCCTCAGAATCCTGTTTTTGGCTGACAGGAGTGGAACCTAATGTGGTCTTCTGCTGTTGCAGCCTATACTCCTTAATATTTGCTTGTTCTGAAATGCTTTTCTGCTCACCATGGTGCTTACGAGTGCTCATATGTATTATACGAACCTTCTTGTCAGCTTGAAATGGTCTAGTTGTTCTTTTCTGAACTTTTTTTTTTTTTTTATCAGCAATATGATTCCACCCACAGAACTGCCACTCACAGAATTATCTTCCACATACCAGTCTGTGTGAGTTTTCTGGAAACTGCCCTGTGTGAATGTCTCAGGAAGTCTGAAAGTTATTGGGGTCAAAAGCATGTTTAATGCAAACATTAATATCATGATGTTAAAGCTTCCATAATGATGGGTTGGAGGAAAAAAGTGTTATCCCGATCACTTTGATTTGATTGTATGTATTGCACTGTTGGCACACGATTAGCTGAAAATAATTGATTGTACCGTTTGACAGCATTTCAGATTTAGTTCCTCTTTGTGCTGACACTACGTGGAATGTGGCTGTGGGGGCAAACAGTGATGTCCAATGCAGAGGTCTGGAATACAATCGACATTTGTTTTTCAAAAAGATGTTTTGTGGTGCAGGTACAGCATGCTTTGTGACACTCAACGAACAACAAATTGGGCAGATACTGAAGTGGTGGTAGACATATAAACGGAAATTGTATAAAATGTGTCATTGTTGTGAAAAAATATTGCTCAAATTTCTCACAAAACATTTACATTCACATAACACATCGTGTTACAAATGTTAAGGCTCTGGTGTACTGAGCGGAAGGTTGGGGGTTTATGCCTCGGTATTGCCAAGCTGGCACTCTTGGTACCCTTGTGCAAGGCCCATAATCCTCTGGGCTCTAGGGGCGCAGTATAAGGACTGACCCTATGCTATGGCCTCAGCTTTCTATGTGAAAAAATGATTTCCCTGTGGGATCAATAAAATATTCTTAAAAAATAAAAAACATTTTCACTGTCCTAAATTAAGTTTAATTTTCAGCCCTGTATTGAAAAAAAATTCAGCAACTCTGTTCTTAACAATTGTATGCTTCTAACGTTAATAGAAAAATGATAGAAAAAACACTGGGGTCCAGTTGTAGCCCAACTTTAGTGGTGAAGTATGAGATTTCTTTTAAAAGAATGCTTTCATAGATTGAATAAAGGCCAAAATCGCTAGGTATCCTCAAATAAATGACCAAATACAGATGGCATTTCCATTTAAGCAGGTAAGAAGCTTTCGGAATGCAGTGTACTGATCAGTAGACTCTGCAATGTTACTAAGTTAATACGAGTAGAAGCTGTTACTCACTTCACCCATCTGCACTACAAAAGACACAAAAAGCAAAACTATTCACTCGGGACAGTGATCATATTAGATCGAATAAACCGTTTGTTCTTTTCACTTAGCCAAATACAAACATCTGTTTTTATCATAATGTCTGCATCCTATTATCTGTAATACTGAGCATGAAATGATTTCAGGGTCACAAGCATGGTAGCTTTGTTTTCACAAGTTGCACCATCTACAGTGTAGAAATAGAATGGATTTGGTTCATTTTCAATTTTTTTTTTTTAATTCAAAAAAATCGATACAACAACTTGCTTTCTTCATTAAAGGCCTTAAGAAACTAGTCTGTTGATTAACTCTAAAGCTCTGCAGAATTTTGGTACTGCTTCCTGAGTTATTTTTTTTTTAAGCTTTGTTTTATCAATGGAAAACCGAAACACATTTCTCACCCTGACACAGAAAACACCCATTACTTTGTTTTTCCAAATGCCACCAACACGCTATTCTCAACAGGAAGAACTGACTAGAAGGCGGCATTGTTCTTTGCATAAAAAACATCGGTGCCAAAGGCATGTTGCACAGAGATACCACCTCTGACATTTTAAAACCTGTCGGATATTATACAGGCCTAACATCTGACAAGGCTTCTGGCCTAAACACGAGTAGTGTCTCTTTTTCCGTCATCCTGCTTGGGTGAATGAAAGGGATTATACCTACATGTGCATCTTAAGGCATGTGCATTCATGATTATTTTTTTATATAATTTTAGATAGAGGAGAGATAAATGAGAGCAAGAGCATTAACGTACGTTATATTGCTGATGGAAATTAGTAAAGGATTTTGTCAGCTCTTAAATGGTTATTCTTCAAGACACAAGGAAGATCTCTTTATAGTGGTTAAGGTGGTAGATTAGTAGGTAAGGCCCCGGGTTACTGGCTGGGGGTTCAAGACTCTGTATCACCAAACTGCCACTCCTGGGCCCATGAACAAGTCCCTTAACCTTCTGTGCTCTAGGGGCAATTTTTCATGGCTGACTTTTGATAAACAAGGGTCAGCAACCTCTTAACATTGCTGGTATATGCGAAAATAGATGCATTCAAGTGCATGTGAAAAATAAAACCACTGCAACAGAATGCAGCAGGAAAAAAAAACACTGCCGAAATAACTATAAGTAATAAAAATAAGTATGACGAGATGTCAAACTCCAGAAAAAATTCGAAAATAACAAATTGTACTAGGATTACTGTGAATATTTTATTCTGATTAGCCGAAGTTGTTGTTTAAACCTCAAAGTAGTCAATTAATTACTGCTTATACTGTTACATGGATGCACTGCCTTATATATGAGTGTAAACATAGTACAGTAACATACAGTTACAGTCGGAAACAGTGTGTGCCGGCAATTGTAAACATTTCCTAATTTACTTTTGATTGATTTTTTATGTTATTAAATTTAGAAGGTTTATGTTTAAATGAGTAATGTAACAAAAAGAAATGGCAGAAAATATAGCTTTATTTATTAGAGATGCAGCAAAGATGTACATAATTTATACTTTTACATCTCTCTCTCTCACACTGGTAAAATCTAGTTCTAACAGCCTGTGTATGATAGTTAATAAGAAAATGTCAATACTTACGATGAAGATAGGTTACGACGACCCTATCGTAAGTCAAAAATATCGCAAGTTAAAGATGGTGCTATCACTGTGACAGCCTTTTCTGCTTCATGCTGATTCATCATTTTCATTTTCTGCTCTAAACTGATGGCTTTTTCACTACAAGCGGGAGAAATACTTGGGCGCTTGGAAGACATGCTTTTATCGCTAAAATTGCTGTTGGAAACAGTTTGAAACAGAAAAAAATTCACACTAAGACAACTTTACTCCTTCGACCACTAGCGAGAGAGGGGCATCTCACAGGGCGAGAGATACGCTCATTCCAGCTGTGCGTCCATCCTACGCTGCTGCCTGTTGCGTGAAATGTTAAATATTTTTACAATTTTGTCGTATCGTCATCGCAAGAATGAAAAATCGGGGACCATCTGTATTTCCATCCATTTAGTCAGTTTTGCACTGCAAACTGCACATGTCGCGAGCCAGTCCAGAGCCCGTTAAACAAGGCAGACAACAGTGCGTGCATGGAACAACGTATGGAGACATGGAGACAACAGTTGAAGTGAGGTGAAGTTTCTTGTGAACAATGGTGCATATATCTACAGAAGACTTCAAGCACAGTACGGTGTTGAGACGCTCAGCCTCAGTAAGACATTTGAATGGTGTAAACGTTTCAAAGGTGGCCGTACATCCATCAGTGACGATCCAGTTCGAGGTGGTTCCCAGCCCACAGCAGTCATTCCTGTAAACGCATGGAATGCATGGAACGCCTGATCCTGGATAATCGCAGAGTTTTGCGGAGGTCAGCATTTTAGCACTGGTGATAAAGTGAAGCAGGCTGTTCTAGGTTGGTTCAGGCATACTGACAAATCTTTCAATGCCAAATTTTTCCAGACGTTCGTTAAACACTGGGATAAGTGTTTAGATGTAGCAGGGGAGTGTGACGAAAAACAAAAGCAGTTTTTCCACTTGTTGAAATTTGTTCTTTTATTTTATAAACTCCCAGTTTGACTTAAACATGCATTAAACATGTAAAACATTTAAAATTAACTATAGAGGAAGTGATTTCAGTTAATTGTGAAATCACAAGGTTTTTTCAAAATGCTTAAAAAAGGCACATTGGTGCACAGTGATACACAGTGGCAGTGAGTTCCACTTTATATGAAAAAGGCTTCAAGGAAAGTTCCAAAAAAATTTGGTAAATTTGTTTCTATTTGGGCAAAATAAAACAACCAGCCAATCCAACCCTTCTGAAACCAACTGTACGTGTTGAGAAACAAATGGCCATGTGAAATCTAGCATGTGATGCTATACCCAGTGCCAGGACTAGCACTGCATGTTATGCTGGCATAGGCCTCTGTGTGCCCTGGCTTTCGCTGTATAATTGGCTTGTCTGTTGCCATGAAAACACTATAATGCCCCTGCTCTTGATACATCCAGGAACACCAGATTCTCCATTTCCATCTGTCGTTCCATCGTCTGTGGTTCATAGGCTGACCCCTATATTCCCACCCTCCCTCCCTCTATGGGCCTCATTCTTTTCTATTATTAACCCCCAGGTTGCTCATTGGAACCTGCATGTATGAGATATGTGAGTGACACAGAGAGTGGGGGTGTGTGTGTGTGTGTGTGTGTGGGTGGGTGGGGTGGAGGGATTTGGGAGGGGGGCAGACTGGTGGCGTAGACAGCCTTAGCACACAGACTCAGTGGGAGCGACGAGCCCCGTCTGAGCTCTCTATCGATCCAGATGGATTAGGAGCCCTTGTCTGCAGGGGCATCTTCCTCAGCTGACAGATTATTACAGGCTTTTCTGGGATTTGGTGCCTTGGCAAAGACTCCCAGCACAATAACCGCATATGGCACAGACATATCTAATATCATAGCCGTCAGCTTTAGACAGAGGTTGGAGGAAAAGGCATTCTAGATGTTTCCAGCTGTGAAGGCAATCCTCTTCCCTGTGCTTTCTCTTCCACGTTTTTTTTTCCCTTTACTCATTCTCTTTTATGTTTTTTTTCTACACATTTTTTTTATTTCCTAGCAGCGCAAGAGGGGTTTACAAAACAGATTGAGTCGCTTTATTAGTTCACTGTGGCTCAATTCATTTATGAGTTTTGAAACTCTGTCTATTAAATATTTCATATCGCACCACAGCGAAGCCGGATGAAGCATGAGTATAAAGTTGAACAGGGAGCAACACTAACCATATCTCAATCTATCCAGATGTTGATGAAGTAATAAGTTAAGGGACTTGACGCTCTCTTTTCCATTCCTATCTCTCTCCATTGCTTTCTTTCTTGCCCCATGTTCTTGGCCTCAGCGCAATATGAGAGTGGCAGTTTGGTACCAAACATGACTTATAACGTAATTAAAGCCCAGCACCGTGGTGACAAGGCAACATGGCGAGTCGAGGCAGCACAAATTATGAGCTGTAAACGCAATGAGGGATGCTGCCTTTTTAATATATGTTCATATTGGACAACAACAGCGGAGAGGCGAGGATATAATAACTGTAGTGAAGGATATATGAAGTGAATGTTAAAATAAAACAGGTAAAAAAACAGGACAAGGAGAGAAGAATGGTTCAGGCCGAGGCATAATCTGAAGTCTACAGGTGAGTAAAAGCATATAGAAGGATTACGTAGGAGGACACCTCGAACTTCTTGCTCATTTTTTTTTTTCTCTAGAGTTTTTTCTGATGATGTGCTTCAGGCTATGCAGGCAGAATAATGAGCTTAAAGTGAAGGAAAGGTATGAAGGGATTTTTTTGTTGGTGCATGGTGGGTATTTATAGAAGCTCTTATAGAAAAGACTTATGTATATAAATCAAAAGTGCTGGTTTTCTGAAACTGGAAAGTGTTCAGGACTTCAGCCTCATGGTTTCTTGACACAATATAAAAGAAAGAGGGAGAGATTTTAAAGTTGTTTGCATTAAGATGGGCCTCACACTGTTTTCTATACACATTCCTATGTTGTCTGTTCAGTGTCTATAGGATCTTTACGATGAGAGTATGTAAGGTACAAGGAAAGTCTTTGTCTGGGCTCACACATCTCTGGTTACTATGTCTTCTTACCCAATCAGGAATAGTTTTAGGTCAGTTGTTTCCAGTGTGTATATATACTTGTGTTATCTGCATTAAACTGAAGAAGACCATTTGTGCCATTCTTTGTGCTGTGTGATTCTTCCCTGATCAGAAAACGCACCACGGGGATCACATGGGAAACCTCTCCAAGAATGAAGTTTTGAAGTTTTTGTTTGTTTGTGATTGTTTCTCAACATTAAAAATAAGCTTTAAATTGTTTCAAAAAATGATGGTGTATTATTTTAACATTTAAATAATTGCACAATTGTAAGTATGAGGTAAATAAAACACTTCAAGGAAAAAAGAAAGAAAGGTGCTTTATGCGTGTCACATGTACTTTAAAGCACAGTGAAATTCTTTCTTCCCATATCCCAGCGATATTAGGAGGCTGGAGTCAGAAATTATACAGCACCCCTGGAGCACAGAGGGTTAAGGGCCTTGCTCAAAGGTCCCAAGAGTGGCAGCTTGGTGACACCATGGCTTGATCCCACGATCTTCCGATCAGTAACCCAGCACCTTTACCACTGAGCTACCACCTCCTCAGGGCATGCTGCTATAGGTAAATAATTAACTTCAATCAGGAAACAATGTTTCATTTTAAGGCACATATCAGCATTGGTTATTGATCATTTCAAATATTGACAATGACCAATTAATGACCAATTAATCCCACTCAGCTTGTTACTCCTCCTAACAGACAGGTTCGTTTACATGTACCTATACTTGTTGTTGCGAAGTTTTGCCAATTCTTAAATAGTCTCAAATGTGTTTAGACACAAATGATGTTCAATTTACACTATGCCGTGTTTTTCTCTTTCTCTTCTCATTCTCATTTTCTCTTGCCCGTTCAGAGACCTTGCTGTGTGGCTTGTTAAATTTGTCTAAAGCCTCCTCCTCAGTACGTGCTGTTCCGTTCATTTCATAAGGTCATTTCAGCCATCTGAGCAAGTGACAAAACGAATCATTGGGGAAAATGATCAGTGTGACCCTTGTGAACAGAATCGTTTAACATTTTATGCGCCTGTGTCTTTTATGATTCACATTTACACACGGTGTCAACCGTTTTTGTTGTTTTTTTTCTGGCCCCTAACCTTCCAGCATCTGTGTGTTGCAAGGCTGATGATTCAGTTCCATGAATCACTTTGCAACTGAACAGCAGTGTAGGAGTCAGGCCAACAGTAAGAAGCAGTTAGAGAGAAACAGAGGAGAAGGGTTACTAATTCTATAGTTTTTTTTTTTCTCAAAATAAAAAAAGATAGAATAATAAAAATAAACTTTCGAGAACTTCTAAACATGAGTCAGTAAGCTCTGGTCCAAACTGTGTGTTTGTTCACTTTGAGATTTCTTTGTCTAAATCTCCCAGGCTGCTCAATGAGGTTGCCAGTCCCATAAGGTGTTTTGGTTTTTTGGCTGTGTGTCCCCAGTTGGGCCTCCTACCAACCCCAGTTCAAATATATTCTCAGAAGAAAACAAGAAATGGCCAGCACTCTGTAGTCAGCTCGCACCTTACATCTTTTCCCTTCTTCTCTCAAAACCAAAACATGGATACATCTATTCCTTCTTGGGTGGAAAACCGCCTCACTACATCAAGAGCTCACTCATAACCTGAAATCCCCTAGCTGCAAGCACAGCCTCACACACCGAACACTTTTCCAGTAGATCTTGTGCTGCCAAATGCCTCTGCTTAGCTCACACTTCTAGCTCAAAACCCCACATGGGCCTCGGTTGCAAACGCCAGCACCCGTGCCAGCACCCACACCCCGGAGCACCCTGCATGAGCTGGTTGATGGATTCGCGCCATCGCTGCACACCGTCAGATTACTTCCTTTAATGTGATTCCGATTTGACGCCTGGTCCTTTCAGCTCTACCGAGTGGCAGCTCTGCGATAAGAAAGATATAGCCTTCTGATTTCTTATTCTCATTTCAAAGCAGCACTTTTGACAGCAGATTCCATTCGCTAATACTCCTTACCTCATCACTCTGCTAACATATAGATAAGTAAGGACACTCAGACGCTCCTTAACTACCCACAAACTCCAAGTCTGGCTATTTAACACAATATAACACTTAAATGTTAACTAAACCAAGCTCTAATCGGGATTTATCAATAGCTTATGTAGAAACAACCATTCATTTTGACCTAATCAAGATACATTTGGCTGAGGTGAAGCTTAGTTTTAGACAATTTCTTAAAATTCTACCACAACCCCATTTCCATACTGCTAGCCTGAGTGGAATACACTGAGAATGTTCCAGAGGTTGATGGATTACTTCACTAGCAGCATTTAACAGAGCACATATCCATCATAAGTTGATAAGTTAAGCATTTAAATTAGGTAATGTTCAATATTATGTTGGAGACTGAATTATAATAAGAAATGGCCTCTAGTTGAGAGGAAAAATCTGTAATGGTACAAAAATAAAGCAGAACTACATAAATGTACAATAATTTAAAGATTTAATGACTGTATGGCAGAAACGCATTATTTGTGGAAGAAAGTTTTATGGCGTCAGTCAAAACCCTTGCTCAATATTCAAAAGAGCGAGAACTAAATGTCTTCGGATATTCATATGCTAATAAAACACTCTGATAAATAAAGAACTAAATAATGGCGGTTCAAATTTCTATAAATGATTTCTGTCATTTAGAAAAGAAAGGAACGAATGTATCTGAGTGCATTAGCTAACTAGCTATGTTTGCAGGCAGTGAATAATAAGCATTGTTTTTTTTTTTTTTTTGTTTTTTTGTTTTTTTCACCAGAGAAGTGACAAAACAGAACTTGTCATTCGATTCTTGCAAATGCTGCAGCTCATATCGGCTCACAAGGCTTCATGCTAAGACAAAATGGCAACCCAGATCCAGATGGTGGCGCGTGCATATCACAAGGCTCAGCGTTTCTCCAGATTTGCCGTATTTGTGCTTATTTACGCACTATTCTCATTATGCGAGTATAACATTCGACATCGGGCTAAGGCTAAACTCACATCGACAAGGGTTTCCTAACGTTTTTCTCTCAAATGTTTAGTACCTGGTGAACAAATTGGATAAGCCCTCATCAGAGACTGATTACAGACTGCAATATCGGCATCCCAAACAGCATGCTGGGGTTCGAGGGGCGCTCCTTTTTTAGGCCTGATAGGGAAGCAGCAAGCATGGGTAAGAATAGAGGAGGAGGCTTATGCTTTATGTAAACAAAACCTAGTGCATTCACCTGATCATTAAGTGCAGATCCTTTTATTTACCATGTGAGTTCACATGAGTTGTTGTGATAGCAGTGTATGTCCCCCTGGATGTGAATGCTAGCACAGCCATGAAAGAACTAAGCTTTGCTATCAACAAACTGCATCAACAGTGCATCCTGATAAAGAGTGGAATCACATTGGGTGCTGCCGCAATGAGACCCAGCAGCCTCTGGAACTGCTTCACAGTGAGTTACTGGCCTGCTCTTACTCTCCCGACTGCTGTGAGGATAGCTTCGATCTGGGCGGGCGACAGTTGTGCTCACAGTCGAGTCCCACACTATGCCAAAGAAGGTGGTTCTCTGTAGTGGAGAAAGCACAATGTTCCTGACATTTAGTCTTAACCCCAGCTCCTTTAGGCAAGAGAGAATGACATCTTGATGCCAGACCGACTGAAGCTCTGATCAAGCTAATATCAACCAGTCGTCGATATAGTTCAGAATGCGGATGCCCTGAAGCCATAGCGGGGTTACTTGCACTTTGTAAAGGTGCGGGGAGAGAGCGCTAGGCCAAACGGGAGGACCTGGTATTGGTAAGCTTCGCCCCCGAAGGCAGGCCTGGAGGAGCCATCGAAGCATTCAGCAGGACAGCCCTGTCCCTGTCAGAGAGATCCGACAAGGTGAGCCACAGATGCCTTTCTGTGGCTACTAGGGCTGACATGGACCAACCGACGGCCTGCGCCGTTTCTTTGGTGGCCCTAAGGGTTACGTCGGCAGCGCGACGTAACTCCTTAACATCACCAGTCCCAGAGCTGAGTCCCTCGTCCAACTCCCGCACCAGGTCAGCCTGGTATGCCTGCAAAACACCCATTGTGTGGAGACAACCCGCAGCCTGACCCACTGCTGGGTAAGTCTTGCCTACCAAAGCTGAAGTGGCTCGCAACAGGTTTGTAGGCAATTCCGGGGCCTTGAGTGACGATGCTACGCCCGGGGAGAGATAGCTGGCTAGCCTCTTTTCCACTCACGGCATCAGCCCATAGCCGCACTCCTTAAAACCAACTACGTTCGCATACAACGAGGTTCAATGCGGGAAAGTACGGGCCGCATATGGGATCTCCCAGAACCTGGACACCTCCGTGTGCAAATTGGGGAAGAACGGTAGGCCCCGGCATGGAGGCTGTGAAGCGGGGCGCAGGAAGCACTCTTCCAGCTTACTGGTTGCGTGCTGCTTCTGCTTTTCAACCGGCCCACGTTATGACCTCTAAGAGCTCCTCATACAGCACAGACTGTAAGGAGTCCGTGGGCTCAAAAGCATCCAACATCTCTTCCTCCTCGGAGGGAGAAATATATGGTGCTTTCCCCGTGGAACAAGCGCTCGACCCAGCAGGTGAGGCCAGAGAGGACTCATCCATCTCCATGCCCTCTGCCAGATCCAACTGCAAGCCCCACGACCTCTGGCGCCGCTTTGCCTCGGCAATAGAGCGGGCCCAAGCCGTGAGGGAGAGCACTCTCCTCAAAAAGTGCCCTCCAGGAGCAAAGCGTGCGCATAGCCATGCAGCTGCAATGCGAGCAACCGACCCCCTTGAGAGCCGATTGAGCATGCTCCACTCCCAAGCAAACAATCCACAGATCGTGTGTTTCCCCCCTGAAATTAAACTGGGCAAGGAGGAACACACATACAGAAGTTTTGTTTGCTTTTAGCCATGTTTGAACAGATCTTACACACAAAGTGCTTACCTGAACGAACAGAAGCTAGTGTCGCAACCATCGCGCAACCATTTTGTATCTTTCTGCTTTAGAGTGTCCCTATATACTGTGGTGGAATTAGAAGCAGGTGTGCATGA
>JAAIIK010000054.1:1588797-1601625 GCA_014706435.1 Silurus glanis
GTGTGTGTGTGTGTGTGTGTGTGTGTGTGTGTGTGTGTGTGTGTGTGAGTGAGTGTGTGTGTGTGTGTGTGTGTGTGTGTGTATTTGCAAACAGTCTGCCCGTGTTTGTCTGCACATCTACATGCCACCTCGTCGGCTGTTGTTCTCTGCCCTTCTCAGCATAAATGCCACTCAATCCCCATCGTGAAGAGCATTAAGAATGTCTTCAGCAAAGGGCTCTGTAAACGGGGAAGCTCAGAGCACAGCTGTGGTTTTTTTTTTGGTTTTTTTTTACGTGTAGGTGGTACAGACGGCACTCTCTGGAACCTTGTCCTGGGAAAACCGCTAATTAAGCGACGTCAAAAACACATCAAGCTTGGCATTTCCTCAGAGAAAACTGCAACACTATGCAACACAAACTCAAGCTCACAATAACCCCAAACAAATTCACACTGTTTGTTGAATCTTATATTCCTTTCCCATGCAATGGGTCTGAGATCTCCATTACAAAGTGTTGAATGAGCTGTCTGGCACATTCCCACCTCGTTTCCGGAATGTTCTGGGTGCTTCCTGGTATTATAATGATAAGTAGAGGGAATGTAATATATATTTTCTATGAGCTTTGGTGCTTTAGGCTCTCTGTAGTAATTAGAGACAAGTGTCTCAGAGGAAATGGAAAATTGGAAGTAGAGAATGACTGGAATTAAAGAGATTTTGGTAAATAAAATATTTGAACGGAGATCATTATTATTGCTGGAACGTCACACAAAATATAAAATAATTATTTTAATTGGACTGCTCATTGGATTCTCATTTTTTTTCTAATCCAAACACACCTGGTCCAGTTCATGAGTTAATTAATGAGTTAATCAGCTCTTCATTTGTTGGCTCAGGTGTGATAAAGGTATGGAGAATTTAAAAAATCTCCATGCAGGATTGTTTGGCTGCAGTGAAGGTTAGTGTATAGAGGAGATTTTGCTCAACATTGTCTCTTCTGGCTTTTCTGGGGCTTTTTGCAGGACATGTATACCTTATATATATATATATATATATATATATATATATATATATACGTATATATGTATATACAGTATATACAGTATATATATATTTTAATCTGCATACCAGGCTGCTTGTACTTGTGTCATATTTCCAAACGAAGAAACCATTTTCACACTCTACTTATTCTGAAAATATAATTTAAAACCACTACTATAACTATATGTTAGTCAAGGATCCCAACTTTAGACTATGTATAAAAAACCTACATTGAATGGTTATGGGGACATCGTTTGATTAGGTAACTAGTTTGCTACCTCCACCATGTTCACATCAATTTTTAAATAAGGGTAAAAAGTTTTAGTGATCTCAGTGATCTTGACACTTGGGATGTTTGTCAAGAGTCGGTCTGAGTATTCCAGAAATCGTTGATTTCAATTCAATTAAAATGTATTTGTATAGTGCTTTTAACAATTGACATTGTCCAAAAGTTATAAAGTTGAATGTAGTTTAAATGTAATGTAAGTGCCTATAAGTTTCCTACTAATAATTTTAAGTTTATCCCAAATAATTAAGCCAGGGCGACTGTGACAAGGTAAAACTCCATGAGACGGCATGTGGAAGAAACAAGAGAAAACCCATCCTCATCTGGGTGGCACTGAATGGCCATTCATTACAATTTCATTGTAGTTGAGGTGTATTTTTCAGTGATAGATGCTTAGATACAGAACTGTTCATGCATTATAATATACTTTCAGGAATATTCTCACATTTCAATGTCTATAGTTTCCACAGAAAGGTGCAGAACAAAACGAAAGCATTCAATGAGCAGTAGTTATATGGGAAATTGTGGTGACTGGTGGTGATATTAAATGGGTGTGTGTGTAGACGTTTGTCTAAACTGTAAAGGGTCCACTAATGCATTTACTGAAGTCTTGATGATGATGTTAAAGACAATAATAATAATAATAATAATAATAATAATAATAATAATAATATCATCATTATCATCTGTATTGTTATTAAATAGACATTTATCAGTCAATCTGACAACTTTTGCTTTCTCCTCCAAACACATTTAAAATTTCAGATGATGAGAAATAAAGCATCCACTTTAATAATGTTCACTAAAGCTTTGACTGAGTCTGGAACACTCCTACTGATGATGTATAATGGAAACATTACTGACATGCGCTAAAAGATAATTGCTCTTATGGAGATTAAAAGTAAGGGAATGCCACTCTGGGTAATTACCTGACATGAATGACACTGATTGGCTGTGTGAGTCCACAGCACTGGCCTTATTACAGTCAACCCACAGCTTCACTTCAAGTCGTTGTGTGTTTCTTCTTCTTCTTACGACTGCTGGTGGTACTTTTGCACTTGGTTTTACAAAAGTCCAATAAATACAATATTCAACAAAATGTTTGTCAACAGAAAAGAACATATGGACCGATATTGTCTTATTTCTTTTAGAGGGGAAGGTCTGATTCGTAGTCCCTTTAGACCATTTATATAACCAGCCCTGGTGGATAGAAATGTCAAACATAAACAGTATAGCTACAGAAAACTCAAATAACCAATTATTGCATTCATGGTGAGCTGGAAAGCATCTCAAAATGCATAACATGCAGCCCTGAGCTGGAGAGGCTACAAGAACAGAAGATCAAATCAGGTTCAACTACTGTCAGCCAACACCAGGAATCTGGACACACTGGACACAGGATTACCCAACCAGACATCACTATGTTGTTATATACATGTGTGTAGTTTGATTGTAATTTCCTCTGACAAAGAAATGATCAGCTAGCAGCAAGCTCTTTGTTTACTCAGAAAAGAATACTAGAACACCAGCTGTCCAAGTAGAGTCGCACATAGCAAGATTTACCCCACGCATACTCTACTGTATGTATAAAACCATTGTGTCTTGCGTTACGAACAAGCTGCTGATATGACAATGATGCACTGGCACAGGGAGGCATCCGTTAAGTAATGTGAGAAAAAGGTGTTCAAGGTCAAAGTCTGAAAGATATTACATGGAAAATAAACTTCATAGAGTGGAAGAGACAAGTAAAATGTACATAGATAGGGAGAAAAAAAAGGGTGGAGTTGCAGTTTATACTTGGAACTGAAAATCTTTGGCATGTGGAAATGAGTTTGTCCAGTTAGCATGCCTGGCTTTGAAATATAAAGCTGGCTTTGGTGGGTTGGCCGCATTATCCACAGGGCATGTGTCCAGCTTTCCGGGCCTGTGCTGTAGGCTGATAAAGCAGCCAGCAGTCCGAGAGCCTGTCTGACCAAGTGGTAGCGTGTTAAGCTTGATCAACTTGGCAATAAAAACACAAAGGACGTAGCTTGTCTGACAAGGTGAATTCACCCGTCGATTTTAAACAGCATTCAAGATTCATTTAGTAATGAGTTGGAGTTTTGTTTTGAAAGTTAAACGTCTTTTGATACAGGAACTTTTTTTGATACAGGAGTTTTGCACTGAGATTTAGCTTCTTTAGCTTCAGTACATTATTGGAGTTTTTTTTTTTTGTGGAAAATTGTACTTCAATTTTAATGATATTACGCATCAAAATTTCAAGTTAAATTTAACTTTAAATTGTACTTTTTAGTTCACTATATTAAAAAAAAAAAACATAATTCCTTACTATTTCAAAGTAAAAACATAAATTGATTTAATTTTTAAAAGTTTTCAATAAGGCTGGAAAGGGAAAATTTAATGCCACCACAACAAAAGACGTCCTATATTATTTTGTGTTAACAGTTTGGGAATGAACCACATAGTGGCACACTGTCATGGTCAACAAGGCCTTCTCTGCTGGCCTAAACTCTATTAGAATCACTGATTTATGTTAATAAAAAAATCCATGAATATGTATTACATTTCTCCCAGTAGTCTATTCTTTCCATTTCATAGCGTTTCTCTCGGGTGTGCTGCTGCAAGAAATTTACATTGCACTTATTATCCAATTAGATTTAAGACGTCAGATCATGTTTTGCAGTAAGGCCTTCAGGAATTAACAGAACAGACTCTTGGTAGCTTCAAATCCATCCATTTTCACGTCCTTCGATTGGATGGTCATAGAGCGGACTGGTCAGAGCTACCAAACAGCATCTGTTGCAAACTGCAAAAGCTCAAATATATTTGTGTGGATTTAATAGTGGGGTTTTTTATTCCACAATGGCTGGCAGTAAGAAATGATTTAGTCACAGATACACTTTTACAAGACAGAGACTTTTTAAGAAAAGCTGGACAGCGTGAGGAAAGGTCGACCAAAACAGTTCAGAACAGTTGTTAAGCTTCTTCATGAACTTTTGCATTTCCTTTCTTGTAGAATTTGCACAGGAAATTCTCAGGAAAATCGTATTGCACCGAGAAATACACTAAAAGGGTATCTTATGAGGTTAATATGGATGCTTCTGCTAGCGATGATGTATGCAGTTGCAGTTGCAGTGCAGTTGTGGCTGCAGTGAAAGGAGACTTCTTGAATTGTGTTTGTTGGTTTTCTTGCTTTAGTAACGGCATTCATTCTTGTTGCGTGAGTTTCCTGTCTGTGCAGTGCTCTGTTATACTGCGTTTCTCTATAATATTGATTGTTTTTATAGCCATGGTGTCATAATGAAGATAAGATAAGATAAGATAAGATAAGATAAGATAAGATAAGATAAGACTAATATCAAGCAGAGACACAGTATAAATATATACATTACAGTATAAAAATACAAAAGAAAAAAAAAATGATTTAGGTAGGACACCACTGAAGGTGTCCCAAAACTTTTGTCCATAATGTGTTGTTCTCAGAAGCACAAAGATTTTCTTTTGCTCAAGTAGGGGCGTAAAAGGAGTACTGTAACTGTAATTGAAGTCATATTTAAGCAGGATATGTTTCGTAGGATATGTTTATGAGTGCAGGAATGTACAGTATACTTTTTTTCACCACTTGTAAAGCTGAATTGGAGGCTTTGAGTACATTTTTTTGTCTTCTTTTTATTAATATGATGGTGAATGCCGCTGTAAAATAGTGACTGATAAAAAAATAAAAAGCTCTTGCTCATAGTACTATTTTTTTGTTGACTATATAAAACTGGTAAAAAGTGAAGGACATCTGAAAAAATAAAAAAAATCATTTCAACCCCAGCAAAACATTTATCGCAAGGCTTACAAATTTGCGATTTTCGAAAATCCTGTGGATTAAATATATCTTTATTGATCAGACGTTTGAAGGTGTTACTCTCAAAGGATTTGATAGGATTTAATAGAGGACCAGTTGAAAGCAATTACAAGCACAGTGTGTGTAGTCATGTGTGAAAGGCTATTTGTCCACTGTAGAAGCTCTTTTGTACCCTCTTATTCTTTTGGAATTCATTACTGGCCTTTTTTCATTTAGGGTTTTTTTTTTCTGCGCATGAGACTCGTAAGAATCGGAGAAATTATGATGTTCCAGTCTCACACATAGAGCTCGCTTGCACTATGGGGTAAGCTGGCATGACCGCTTTGCATTCTGCTACTGCCGACGCAAATTCAAAGCTTTATTCTGCTTTCTGGCAAGGGACGCTTTGTGCCTCGGCTGCCTTTGCACGCCATTTTTAAATGGGTGCACCTCCACAGGCACTTGCTCAGTTTCTCAAACTCAAACACTAATTCACATACACACTCAGAGAGAGAGACAGAGAGAAGAAAAAACCTATACAAGCAAACCCAAGACGTTTTTGTTTCCCCAAACCAATTTGTTTCTGCCAATATCCGTCTGATGGATGGGTTTTTATTATCATGCCACAGCAACAGATTGAAAGATTTCCTTGCTGTTGCTTCTACTTTTGTGCAGTGTGGTGGCGTTTGCCCTGGATTTAATCAAAAACCGGCAGACGTGCACTCACACTCACACACACACAAACACACACACAATTATAGGGCAGGGAATTGGCAGAAAAAGTGCACATAGATCAGAGAGAGAAAATAAAAGCCTGGGTTCCAAATAAGGCTTTTCTGGTTCCATTCACATTAGCTCAGTCTATACCGGTGTATGTATGTGTGTCAAAAGTCTTATAATGATGAGATCCCTGCTCTGTCTCGCATTCCAATCCTCATGAACATGGTTTAAAAACTGATTTCCATCCTCTAAAGCCAGGAGCAGCTGCCAGTCAGTGGAAGCTTTCAATTTCCCAATTCGTCCATGAGCGAGACGAGGAAGATGAAACTGGCTTCGTGAATCATGGATCAGATCAGATCAGATTTTTTTGTTTTTGTAGTTCTTCTCTGCGATAACACCAAAGATATAAGGGAAAGTGGGTGGCTGTGATTCGGCTTTGGGAAGGTAGGAGGTAAAAACTTCTCCACATACGCACTCATTACATGGAGAATGCACATGTACACGCTATTTTTTTTTTCCGACTTCCCCCGTACTCTGACACACAAATCATAGACTCTGGTGCTCTCTGGCATTCGCACTGTGAAAAGCGATGTCCCTCGAGGGCCCGGAGTAATCTCTGACTGCATGAGAATGATGAGAGGGAAAGGAGCCATGATGGCCATGATGCTTCTTTGAGCTGGATTGATTTCTCTTTCTTTGTAAAGGCAGTGGGAGGAAGAAGTCCTTTATGCGAACCCACACGGTCTTTAAGCTTCCAGATGATTGTGTGGGTGTGAGTGTTTTACAAGAACTGGGACATGGCAATTTATTTATTTATTTTCCCTGCCCTTTTCTGATGTACATGAATAATTTGATGGTGATACACAGTCGATAATAAACACTACCTCATCACATCATTTTTTTTTTTTTTAATGCAACAAACAAAAATATGAAATATACATTATATAAACAATGGTATTGGGACACCAGACATTTCCAGCGATATGTGTTGTTCTTCCCCAGGCTGTTAGCACAGGGTTGGAGGCATTCAATTTTATAGGATGTCTCTGGATGCTGTAGCATCAAATGTTCCCTGTTTCAGCATGACAATGTCCATGTGCATAAAGCGAACTTCAGAAAGATATGGTCTATCTTACTCAGACCTCAACCTAATTGAACACCTTTGGGATACATTTTATCGCAGGTCTTCTCACACAACACCAGTAGATTAGATTAGATTAGATTAGATTAGATTAGATTAGATTAGATTAGATTAGATTAGATTAGATTAGATTCAACTTTCTTGTCATTGCATCTAAGCACTGGTAGCAGTGTAAGATATTGCTACCAGTGCTTAGATGCAATGACAAGAAAGTTGAATCTAATCTAATCTAATCTAATCTACTGATGTTGTGTGAGAAGACCTGCGATAAAATGTGGCCTGTGTAAGACTATAATATATGATATATGATATAAATAATGACAGATGAATAAACAATATAACAATATGAATATAAGAAAAAAATATATATAATATATATGATATGGAAAGTGCAAAAAGGCTGTTCTATGCATTATTACAGTGTGTGTAGAGTATATTATGAGCAGTGCAACATAGAGTACGGTTACCAAGTGTACATTATTCAGTTCAGTGTGTGTGTGTGTGTGTGTGTGTGTGTGTGTGTGTCTGGGTTGGGGGGCATTATAGTGAGGGGTGGAGGGTAGGTGGTGCCACCGGTGTGTAGAATTCGGCAGGGAAAAAGCTGTTCCTGGAACTGCATGTCTTGGTCCGGAGGTTCCTGTAGCGCATCCCAAAGAGCAGGCGGACAAACAGTTTATTTGCAGGGTTAGAGAAGTCCTCTGTGATGTTGTACAGTGCCCCCAGAAAGTATTTACAGCGGTTCACTTGTTCCGCATTTTGTTATGTTACAGTCTTATTTCAAAATGGATTAATTTCATTATGTTCCTCAAAATACCCCATAATGACAACATTAAAGAAGTGTGTTTGAAATTTTTGCGAATATCTTATAAATAAAATATAAAATAAATAAAAAAATCGCATGTACATAAGTATTCACTGCCTTTGATCGATACTTTGTTAAGGCACCTTCCGCACCTTTCTTTTACAGTATAATGCTACAAGATTGACACACCTGTTTTTTGGGCAGTTTCTCCCATTCTTTTTTTCCAAAATCTATCAAGCTCCATCAAGTTGGTGCACAGCCATTTTTAGACTTCTCCAAAGATATTCAATCGGGTTTAAGACTGGGCTCAAGTCAAGGACATTCACAGAGTTGCCTCTTAGCCACTCCTTTGTTATCTTGACTGTGTGCTTAGGGTCGTTGACTTGAGCCCAGAGCCCGCTCTGGAGCAGGTTTTTATCAAGGATGTCTATGTACATTATTGCATTCATCTTCCCCTCGATCCTGACCAGTCTCCCAGTTCCTGCTGCTGAAAAACAGCACGATGCTGCCACCACCATGCTTTACTGTAGGGATGGTATTGGCCAGGTGATGAGCACTTCCTGGTTTTCTCCAGACATGACTCTTGGCATTCAAGCCAAAGAATTCAAGAATTTTGTTTCTCATGGTGCCTGTTACTCCAGGAGGTGGTAATGTGCCTGTTACAAGGCAATTCCTTGGACTTCATGGCTTGGTTTGTGTTCTGACATGTACTGTTAACTGTGGGACCTTATATACTGTAGACAAGTGTGTGCCTTTCCAAATCATGTCTAATCGAGTTTTTACAGTAACGGCTGTGAATACAAGATTTCAAACATGTTGTCATCATGTTGTCATTATGGGGTATTGTTTGTAGAATTTTGAGGAAATTAATAAATGTAATCCCTTCCCGTGGGCTCACCACCTGCAGGAGGGACCGTAAGGGACCGGTGCTGAGAGGATTGGGCAGCAGTCGAAGGCGGGGGCCTTGACAGCCCGATCCCTGGACACGGAGAAGTGTCTAGGGAATCTGCTTAGACTGCTGCCCCCGCGACCCGAATTACGGATAAGCGGGAGAAGATGAATAGAATGAATGAATGAATAAATGTAATCCATTTTGGAATAAGGCTGTAACATAACAAGATGTTGAGGTTTTCGTTGGGAGGGATGAGGATAAACAGAATTAGAAATTAGTGTATTAGAGGGACAGCGCATGGAGGACGTTTTGGAGACAAGGTGAGGGAGGTGTGATTGAGATGGTTTGGACATGTGCAGAGGAGCGACATGGGTATATCGGTAGGAGAATGCTGAGGATGGAGCCAGCAGGATTGAGAAAAAAAAAAAGACAAAGGAGGAGGTTTATGGATGTGGTGAGGAAAAACATTCAACAATGTTGAAAGAGGCAGATGTAGAGGACAGGGGGGTATGGAGACGGATGATCCGCTGTGGTGACCACTAATAGGAGAAGCAGAAAAAAGAAAATAACAAAATGTGGAAAAAGTGAAGCTCTGTGAATACTTCCCAGATGCATTGTATGCTTTCTTAAGACATAATTTCCTTTCATCAGTCTTTGGGAATAAAGTTTCCACAATGTGTTGGGCAGTTCTCATCACCCTAAGCAGTGCTTACCGGTCTGACATGGAGCATTTTCTCTAATAAAGCTGGTCAGGGTGCTCTCAATGGTGCAAGAAAGATGTTTATTTTTCAGAGCCCTCAGGAAAAAGAGGTGCTGGTGAACCTTTTTGACCAGACTGTAGCTGTTTTTTGTGTACCTGACTTTGCTAACATTCTTGTGGCTGAATGCCCACAAATCTCTACAACCACACTCTATAATCTAGTGGAACATCTTTCCAGAAGACTGGAGGTTATTATAACATCAAATTGGGTCTAAACGTGGAATGGGGTCAGTCTTATGGTCAGGTATCCACAAACCTTTGCCCATCTATATTTTTCTTGTTTTATAATGCAATGCTTAGATTTTTTTAATGACATAAAAATAGCCAAGTAATCGTTTTTGATTTGTTGAATATAAAGTTACACAAAAGCACAACTACTGCTATCTCCACTAGCTGGTATTGCCTTATATAACAATTTAACTTTTTTTTTTCTTTTTCTTTTTTGAAATGATGTACCAGGCATTAAAGAAAAAGAACTTTCCTCCAAAAGGTCTTGAATGTTTTTCATTTATACCCTACGGAGGAAAAAATGGTACATTTACTTTTACATGTACAGCATTTAGCAGACATTTTTATATCCAGATATAGCTGCTTTGTGCTTCTATTAGTGTTTTGTTCAAAAACTTATCCTCAAGTGCTTAGTGCTCTTTTAAGTGGTTAGGGTCGCATTCAGAGTTATGTTAAAGCAGTGAGGACTTAAAAAGGTCTGCTCGATTCTAACTTTTTATTAAAATTTCTGCTTATTTTTTTTATCTTGCAGTGCACCTGTGCAGTTTTTTTGAAAATTTTTCATTGTCATGTCACAACACATTCATATTTTTTTTTAACAATTTTTGTTGAGCCAAGAGGCTCAAAATCTGTTCCAGCTTGAAAATGTCCCTGTACACAAATCGAGGTCCATGAAGACATGTTGTTTTTGTCTGGTTTGAAGTAGACAAATCTGTACAGAACCTTGAACTCGACCTCACTGGAACCTCTTATAATGCATTTGAAAGCTTACTGTATCTTATGTCATATAACCCACAATCTTAATGAACACCTTATTGCTGAACGAACACCAATTTACACATCCACATTTTAAAATGAAATAGAGAGCCCTCTCAGAAGAATGTGCACTCAATAGACAAACGTTTGTGGACACCTGACAATAAGATTTGTATGTGCTTTTTGAACAACCGACTCCCAAATTAGGTCCCATTTGCTGCTTTAATAACATCCACTATACTGGGAAGATGTTCCACTAGATTCTAGAGTGAGCTTGTGGAAATTTGTGAGATTTCATTTAGCCACATTGGTGTTAATGAAGTCAGGTACTAATGTAGGGTGAGGAGACCTTGGGTGCAGTCAGCATTTTAAATCCATTTTAAATCCATATAAATTCTAATAGGGTGTTTAATAGGGTTGAGGTCAGCACTCTATAGCAGGCCACTCAAGGTTTTCCACTCCATCCCATGTAAACCATATTCTTCATGGAGCACACTTTGTGCAGAGACACATCATCCTGCAGGAACTGGTCTGGGTCTCCTAGTTCAAGTAGAGGAAAATGTAATACTTTCACAACCTGAAATCCATCTTATACAATTTTGTGCCTCCAAATTAGTTTGGTTACAATTTTGGGTAAAAAAACAAAAAAAAAACATTTGCCTGGAAAAGTCAGATGTCACAATACGTTTGTTCTTAAAGGGTAGTTTGCTATATAACAGCAAGGACTAGCTCTATATAACTCATTAGGCATGGTTTTGGAATGGGGTTTTCTAATAAGCACGTTCGTTTTATACTTTTGGTGGTATTTTGTATGGTTATGAAATTCGAATGTGTTAAAGACATAGGCTACTTGATAACAAAAACTGGACTTGAGTTTGAGGTCAGAATCATGCATCAATACGATATACCTGCTTCTGTTGAAAACGTCTAAATCCCAGGGTGTTCAATTTAATTTCCTATGGTTAAGAGGTAAAAATATAATCACTATATATAGTAAATAAAAAATGAAATAAAACGGTCACGGTTTTCTAAACGTTACTACTGTGATCACTCCAATTGATTAAACGCAGTATTTGTTCCGCATTGTTACACTAAAACATTATATTTCTAAAGCTACAAGTAATTTTTTTTTGCTTCCTTTTTTGAAATAAGTCTATTGTTGAAAACGCTACACAAATCAAATTCAATTGACTCTCACCTTCAGTCTTTGGCCTTGGTTTCGCTTTAATGATTGTAACTTTGCTTTCCTGGTCCTTGACACCTTGTAACAGCAAGCGATGCCTTGATAGGGATAATCAGCCTCGTTAATCAGTTTGATTTTAATGGTGTGTGTATTTGTGTGTATCGGTGTGTTTCCCTGAACACTGCTCTGTGCACCCACTCATCAAGATGATTAGCATTGAAGATTGCATTAATTATCACGGGAGCTTTTATTAGCCTGCCGCTTGGCCCCCGTGTCACCCTTTGTGTGTCAGCATCCTAAAGACGACGGAAGGAAAAGGTCACAACATTGTGATTCACCTTGCTACGATTTGGTGAAAATAATCTTCGGCTTGGAATTAGGTGTTAATTTGCACTGTAATAATAACAAATCAAGTTGAACAACTCTTTTTTTTCTTCACACGGTAGGGGGGTGAAGTCTGGCTACTCGAAACAAAGTTTAGAAACATAATTGTTATTAATTTTATTGTTTCTATACACTATATAGACAGGATTTCTTGGACACTTGTCCAGTCTAGGACCTTCACAGAGTTGTCTCTGTGTTATCTTGGCTGTGTGTTTAGGGTTGTTTTCATGTAGGAAAGTGAACCTTTGGCCCAGACTGAGGTCCTGAGGGCTGTGAAACTGGTTTATATTAAATATTTCTCTGTAATTTGCTTTATTCAGGTTTCTCTCACTGTTGCATGATGTTGCCACCATCATGCTTCACTGTTGAACTGGATTTGGGTAGGTGATGAGCGGTGCCCAGTTTTCTCCAGACATAATGTTTAGAATTGAGCCCAAACAGTTCAGTCTTGCTTTCATCAGAGCAAAGAATCTGGTTCCACACAGTCTGAGAGTCCTTCAGCAGGCTTCCATGGGTTTTGCACTGAGAAGAGACTTCCATCTCTGTCTTTAAGCTGCAAAGAGTCTGAATACTTTTGAAATTTCAGGGTTTAAAAATAACAAAGAAATAGACATTTGTTTAGTTTTCACTTTGTCATTTAGGGGTAATGGGTGTAAATGAATGAGAAAAAGAGTTTTCCACTGTAAAGGAATTCATGGTGAACTGCAAGAGACTGTTAAAGATGACATTTATGTTGTTTATAACATATATTAGTTACTACAAATAGTAAAAAAAAGTACCGATAGACTAAAATCTGTCATTATTGCCATTATCTCTGTATTAAATTA
>JAAIIK010000054.1:1606737-1640417 GCA_014706435.1 Silurus glanis
GTCTGTCTGTCTGTCTGTCTGTCTGTCTGTCTGTCTGTCTGTCTGTCGGTCGGTCGGGCCGTCCGTCCGTCCACATCTACAATAATTATAGTGCTGTGAAATTTGCTTCCATGGTTCCATCTGTCATAGCAGGTCATCCAGGTCCTGAAGCAGCCTCAAACCATCACATTGCCACCACCATGTTTAACTGTTTCTATGATGTTCTTTTTATGAAATGCCGTTTTAGATTTATGCCGGATTTTAATGGGACGGATTCCTTAAAAAACTTTTTACTTTTCATCAGTCAACAAAATATTTGCCCAAAGGTCTTGCGAATAATAAAGATTTGTATTTTTTTGTTTTTGTATTGCCAAATGTGAGACTAGCCTTTATGTTCTTTTTCAACATTACAGATTGTTTTCCTCAAAAAAAACAACAAAAAAAAACAATAAGGGTTTAAGAGATATGCAAATCATTGCATTCTCTTTTTATTTATATTTTACACAGTGTCCCAACTTTTTTGGAATTGGGGTTGTATGTTTTGTAGCTGCTGTAAAAGGGGATAACATGATCTGACTCGTTTCATTGACGTTTCCCAGTGCTAATGTTGTGCAAAAGTAATAAAACTTTAATAAAACACAATTTTACCATGTGTTGTTATTATAAACCAATTCACTTTGGAATGATAACAATAAATGTGTTCCACATTACACTACTCTATCATTAATTATTTTCCTATAACAGCTGTCCTTGCTAGAAAGAAATCAGCCCCAGCTTCTCCTCTTCACACCATTCTGTATATTTTTTCCCCTTTGACTTTAGGCTTAGATACCAAGTATCAGGCATATGCTGAAAGAAGCTTGGGGCTACGTTTTCCATCAGCCACTGCACCTTCACTTTCCTGGAACTTGACTGTCTGCAATTGAATCACATTGCCTGGTAATTAACACTTGTATGTAGACTCACATTGCTCCGTTTTCGTCTCACATTTGTCTTCCATTGCCTCCTCTGACTTTACATGTTTTACACTGTCAGTAAATATTATCTGCTCTAACAGGTACCTACAATATCTGCTCATTACATGGAACTAATGAGGAAGTGTGGCCTTAAATGAAGTTTGGTAATTAAATAAAGCTTTTGTTTTTGTTTCTAATATAATCATAGCTCTCAGAATGTTCCCTTCATCTACAAATCTACCAGCATTTTATCTAACCACACACACACACACACACACACACACACACACACACACCCGTCACATCCACTCTTCACCCTAACCCTCCCATCTGGAAAAAGGTCCTGAGGCTTTTGAGCTCTCACATGCAGACTGTGTAACAGTTTCTCCCTACAAATAATTCAACACTTCAATACAAAGAAACTGGCCTGACACACACACTCAATGAGCACCTACAATACAATTTTTTTATAATCAAACAATAATATAATAATTGTAATGCTAATAATCCAACAACGATTTGCAAGTAGAGTATAAATTAGTATAATAAAAATGTATTTGCATATTTAATGTACTGGTCTGTACTGCACTGTCACTGTGTTTAATATCTTGTGCTGTTTGCACTAAATGTTGTTGTAAATCAATGGTTAAGATGTTGGACTTTTGATCAGAAGGTCATGAGTTTCAAATTTCAGTACCACTACTAAGCTGCCACTGCGTGGCCCTTGAGCAAGGCCCTTAACCCTTAACTGCTCAGTTGTATGAAGGAGATAATTGTAAGTCGCTCTGAATACGACTGTCTGCCAAATGCAATGAATGTAAATTGAAATGTTGTTTTGACATGTGCACTTCATGTAGCAGGTAGTATCTCAGCGGTTAAGGCATTGGATTCTGGATCAGAAGGTCACAAGCTTAAATCCCAGCACCACCAAACTGCCACTGCTGTCCCCTTGAGCAAGACCCTTAAACTGTTTAATTGTAAGCGTCTCTGGATAAAAGTGTCTGTTAAATGCCATTAATGTAAAAGTAGTGTCCTAGTTAGTTTGGTCTCTTGCATCAGCGTGTGTTATTTTGTTTTTTGTAGCATTTTGGTCCAAGAGAAATGTTGTTTCATTTTACTGTGTATTTTACAGAAAAAAAAATGAAATGAAATAAAAGCCACTTGAGTAGAAATGTAATGATTAGCTTTTTTTTTTTCCAAATTACCTAACCTAGCTAGCTACACTATGCTACTTACTGAGTTCTTAAGGAATTGTATTGTTTTAACATTCCAGAGTTGATTTGTTCAGGCTCTCCCAACACTTTTTTGACTGCCTGTTATGGAATTATTCTAAAAATGCACTTGATGGTAGCCTGTACCATAAGCTAAGTGTAGTACAGTGTTTTTTTATTTAGATTCTGCCGTTATTAATGTCCTGAATGAGCAAAATCTATTATCTTGACCTGCTCCTGCAGCAAATAGTCTAATATCTATATCAGAGCCTGAGCTCATCATAGCAAGAACTTTTTCAGTTGTTATCTTCTCTCATCCCAGCCCTCTCTATACTGTCCATATAGCCAGGTAGCTAGGCAGCAGTGGCTTCTCTCTGCAGTTCAAAATGAGTGTTGTTCGTCTATTAGGTCTCCAGAGTGAAACTCTGTAAAAGAGCTAGAGAGACTCAGAACGTCTCAGCTATGGCCAATAAAGGACAACAGCAGCTGCACTAAGATTAGACCTACACAAAGCATGTGGCGAGCTATTACCGGCAGACAGCACCTACCGAGCAGAGAGCTCTCCATCCTAATGGTGTCCCAGGTAGTGCGTTTCATCAGCTGGACCAAATGCCTACAAGAACATCTCAATTGGAGAGAACAGCAAAAACCTGTCAACAGTGTTGTCAAGGCCATCAGGTATGATTGTGATAAAGTATGTCACTCTTTCTGGCCTTTTAAAATAAGTGCTATTTTCACAAACATGAGAATTTTTTTTTGGTCTATAGCACATATGATTGGGTGACTCATACACCATGCTCTGAGTTTTTATTTTATTTTATTTTATTTTATTTATTTTTTAGTAAAGAAAAGGGCCGGCTTGAAACGCATTAAATATGCTTGTCATGAATAAAACATATTAGTGGTAAGTGGATAACGGTTGACCTCATTGCACAGCTCCTATGGTTTTTTATCTGTTTTAGACATAACCAGATTAGCATTAGTGCCTGAGGAATGGGCAGCTTGCACATGTGGAAAGGCCCCATCAATGCTGAACGGTATACACAGGTTTAGGAGCAACAAATGCTTCCAACCAGAAAAAGTATTTTTTCAGGAAAGGCCTTCACGGAATGAAAAACACAACAAAGGACACCCAGTACTGTTGAGCGGCTACAATCTTGTAACAGACATGTATCAGACACAGATGTATACGGACAGAAGACGTGATGCTACACAGTGGAAAAGTTATGCATTTTCACTTTATACATTTGATGTTTTTTTTTATTGTAAACATAATATGGATTTATGAGATTTTCAAATCATTGCATCCAGTTTTTATTTACATTTTGCACTTTGTCCCAATTTTTTTTTTAGAATTGGGGTTGTAGAATTAGAAGGGACAATGTAGCAATGCGAGAGTCTCATCTTGTACTTTCAAGATGTAGACCCTCTGCTTGGCTTGTTAAAAATCTAGGAGAGGACAGGACCAATGGTGTTGTGTTGAGAGAGTTGGACATAATAAAGCCCTGCAGAGCTGCTGCATCAATCCGTATATTTAGATAGTAGTTGTAAATCCCCACACTAACCACCATTAATGGTCAAGTAAGGATTCCAGTTTGAATATTGTCATCCAGTGAATTTTTCCTTTAACTTTTTCATTGTTTTCCTTCTTTATAATGGCATCAGTCATTGGTATATAAATATTTTACATTTTAAAAGTAATTTGTATTAAGAACAAAAGTAGTATCCGAGTTAATGGGAGAGAGAGAAAGTAAGAAAGAGTGAGAGAGCGAGAAGATAGACATAAAAGAAAGGAAATGCAGATAAAAGATACACAGACATCTGTCATGTCCGACGATGTTCATTTCAGCTGCTTTGATGTACTGGATAAAGACACATGAAATATTTATTTCATTCCATTAATAATAAATGTAACTGGCAAGGTTGGGGAATAAAACAAGATAATCGCAACAGACTGGAGGTCACTTTGAATGTTATATATTTGAATGAATATATATATATATATATATATATATATATATATATATATATATATTTTTTTTTTTTTTTTTATCATAAAAGGAGCTAAGATGTCCTAATGTGCTTAAAGATACTGTTTGAAATATTGTTTTCTTTTGAGGTTTTATAACCTTTTTTTAATCATTTATAAAGCAATCAGACCCAAACCCTGCACGTCATCCCATTCAAAGTACAAATAAATAATTAAATTTAAAAAATCTACATTAAATAAAGGGTAAAAGAGCTTTTTTCTTGTCACATGTACATTACAGCACACAATATTTGCATATCCCAACAATTTAAGGAAGCTGGGGTCTGCCATAATACAGTGCCCCTGGAGCACAGAGGGTTAAGAGCCTTGCTCAAGAGCCCAAAAGTGGCAGCTTGATAGTACTGGGGCTTGAATCCCCAACCTTTCGATCACCCTGAGATTTAAACACTGAGATACCACTACCCCTTTAATATTAAGGAATAACACACAGGCATGCTGTGACATGAACTTCATTAACAACAAGCTGTGTATTGACTCTTACTATAAAAATGATGACAAAAAAAAAGTGCATTAAGTGCATATAAATCTGATGCAGATAATTAATCAAACATAATCAGTCAAGAAATCAACAGCACTGTGACAGTAATGTTATTAACAATGCTGATTTAGGATCTTAAATGTTCCTGTAGTTTTCCTGAAATAGAACCTGAGCCAAGAAAGGCATTAAAAAACCCCACACTTATTAGGAAGTGTATTGTTTTTCAAACAAGGGCCTTCGATTAGATTCTACTAGTTTACCTGCACATTTCTAAATTCTTTATAATGCGAGGAGTATGCAAATACCAAGGCGGGTAAGCGATATTTAATGTTGTTCGGCAACATAGCAGTGGCTGAAATTCTATTAAACCGGGAGAATGAATTAAAAAACACAAATGTGTTGATAATCGGGTCAGTGCTGCTGCGATAATACAATCACACATCACAGATCCGAGATGAATGTCAGCTGAGATAGTGGGAAAAGGGGAGAAGAAAGGAACAGCCAATACTAGAGGGGGGAAAAAAGTGTAGAGAAAAATAAAAAAAAAGAAAACATAGTGTAGTGCATAACTTGTTATTTGCAAGAAGTTTTCTTTCTCTGCAGGCTGGTTTCTAAAGGAGGAACCCGTCCATGAAAAAAAAACTACAGTCAATTATCCCAATGTGTGATTATTTGAAACTCGTTAAGGGCACAGGACAATAGCGGAACTGAAATCTCCATACATATCGCAGCCCGTGTGAAGTCCTAAAGCGACTTTTTTTATGGTGTTTCCTTGGATCTGTCTTTATATTTAATGACAGAGTCCACGGAGTAAGAGCAAACATGCAATTCGAGCTGTATTCTTCAGGCACTGATTTACCAGGATCCCGAATAACAGGCAATTATTTGCTTGGATAAATTACATGTGTCATTAGTGGGTGTGTAAAGTGTGATTTACAAAATAATAACCGTGTTATGTCACGTACAAAGCAGGTGAAGCAAACACTAATTAAATCTTGTTTTTTTTCCCCCCACATACTCAAAGAGTTGTTCTCAAAGAGCTATGACAAATCCAGATAAAACGTAAACCGAGAGATCTGCATTTCAGCCTTCAAATCCTTTCGCTTTATATAACTTCGCTCTGAAAAGTACTCCCTGAACTGTTCCAGCTTTTTTAAATCCCTTAAAAGGAAGAAAATTGCATTTAAATCTTGCTTTATAATTCCACTGAAAGACGCCCTGCTCCTGCTACATGGCTATTAAAAAAGAATAATTTCCAAAAAAAATGTCCCATTATTTTGGAAAGATCAAGACATAATTACAAACAATTATTCAAAATAATAGTAAGTTGGAAAATAATACTCTAATTGCATTACATTAAATAAGTCTATTACCATTGACTCTGTCTAGTACTGTGTGGTTTTTTAAGTACAAAAGCTTCATAAAGGAAAATTCATAACGGCAGAATTTTATGTTGCACAATCATCCGTAAATTTGAAAAAAGTCAGTTTTTGTGCAGTTAACTTTTGTGCAGGTTTTGCAGTTTTTCTTTCCTCACAAATGAACTGTTAGTCAATCAGGGCCTTTACATATAAAGCAAGAATTTGGAATGTGTCAATAAGACTAAATATTTTTTCATTCCATTATTAGCAAATCTTTCTGGCAAGGTTAAGGAACAAATAAGACAATCTGAATATCACCTAGATTTTTTTTTTTTTTTCCAAATATGAATTTGATGTCTTAATGAGTGTAGCTCAGTGGTTAAAGCTTTGGACTTTGAAAGAGACAGTCATGTTTCTCAGCACCAACTCTAGCACCACTAAACTACCACTGCTGGGCCCTTAAGAAAGGACCTTTACCCTCAACCACTCATGAGATGATTTGAATTACGGTCAAAGTTATTGTTGAACCTGAGCTTCTGAGTTGAACAATTGAATAATAAACAATCGAGAAAACATCACACTTTAAATCCAGAAGATTGCTGTAGTGTTCCTGAAACAGGACCCGCTCAAGGAAGGGAAGAAAAAACTCGATTGAAAGTGTATTATTTCCCAAAATTAAGCCTTTGATTGGATTCCACTAGTTTATTTAATGTGCAAAATCGTATGCATAAAGTATACAAATCTACACACCATTACTCATCAAATCATACATCATTCATGTATATTATGTAATCCTATTTGAAAAATGTCTGTCCTACCACATTAAGTACAACAGAGTGTTCTGTGAAAATATCAAGAGTAGGAACTAAATTATTCACTATACAAGTAACGGGAAAACATCTTAAAAATAACAAAGAGTAAACCTACTGGATAGGTGAAAAAAAGTATTCAGACGATGCTGAGTGAGTGAAAATAACAGCTCTTACTCAGTATGTTGCTTTTTTACGATTAGCTGCTGTTGTTTCTTAACAATGAGAAGAAAAACGTCAACAACCAAATTTTAAAAAGTGTGTGTTTTTCTTATGTCATATAACTGTTTTTCAAAAATGTTGTTTACTAGAACATTCCTGGACCCAAAGTAACTAACAGCTAGTTAACTTTCAATTTCATACATTATATGGACACCTGACTTTTCCAGACGTATTTGCTTCTTCCCCAAACTGTTATCACACAGTTAAAGGCACATTATTGTACATGATGTCTTTGGATATGGTAGAATTACATCTTCCCTTCACCTGAACCAGGAGACCCAAAACTGATCCAACATGACATGCCCATGTGAACAAAGCGAAGCTCCAAAAAGATATGGTTTACATGGGTTGAAGTAGATTATATTGAGTGGCCTACTAAAGAGTTCTGACCTCAACCCTTTTAAAAACCTTTGAGATGAATTGAATCTTGGATCTGGAACTTGAAACACTGCATTTGAGTGATTCTTCCAAACTGGAGTCAAAAATGTTAGAGAAAAAAATAGAGAAAACAAGAACCATCACCCCTTTTACAAAGAAATTACATGAGTAAGGTTAAGTGTAATAAAATAAAAAGAAAGAAAAAAAAACATATCGTTATTTAGCGATTGTCCCAAACCGGAGTCAAAAATGGAAAAATGTGGAATGCTGCAACACTGATGAGGTCTCTAAAAAAGTAAAAATGGATAATAGTTAAATTGTTTTTAATTTATTTTTTATAAAAGGTGGAAAATTGTTAATCCACCTATAACTGCTGTCATGGCAAAACTAAGATATTTATTCAATCAAAACCCATTAAATTATAAAAAAAAAGTTTAAGTGTAAATCATTTATAAATATAGAAAATATCTTTGTGTAAAATCTCCACATCTGTAAAATCTCCACATTGTGTAAAATCTCCACATCTTTTCATCCAAATCTTCCTTGTTGCCGAGTCCGTAATGCAGGAAGTATTCCGCCGACTTGCCGCCATTAAAGGTTTTTTTTTTTTTTTGTTTGTTTGTTTTGTTTTGTTGCGACTGTAGGTATCATGTGTAGTGAATGTAATTTGATCAGGTTAGTTTCGGATCTATTACATACATGTTATAAAAGATTAATGTAACAATAATAACAATCTTATAGCATTTTAAATATACCTCATTTGAATCGTTAGCTTCTATACAAAGAGCTTGAATACTTTCATTCCCCTTCATTTACATTTATACATTTGGCAGATCCACATCCAACAGCAGAGATGCCTAAAATAAGCACAGGACTGACCTCTCAAATTACTCTCTAGGAGTGTAACAATGTTAAATAATCCCATTAGAAAATTCTACATTAACAGCTATGTGACATTAGTTTTTCAAAGTAACTAAATCCCTAACTCAACATCAGGTATCTCATACATTATGTTCTACTTTAATGTATCATGAATGGTGTTACACAATAAATTAAACTATATGTAGCCTACATTTGTATAAAAACAATAGAGAGTAAGTTAAAAAAAAACGTTTTCCACATGTTTGTACATATACTTTATTATCTATGTCTCAAGAAACCAATAAAACCACAAATATGCTTATATACTATGTTCACATATATCAAGTATCATTTTATATATGTCCATATATTAGATTTCCATATGGGGACGCATCTCTGGTGACATTATTCCAAAAAAAATAGACCTAGTTAGGTATGCAAAACAAATGCTGCTATGCTAATGTTGGTCGCCTTAGCATTACAGTAGAATATCAGAAGAAGCCTATATGCAGAATAGAGCATGTCTCAGTTGAGATTTGTGCAGAACTGGATCATGAGTACTCGAACTCTCCTGATTCATAGCCATATCCACAAGCTTATTTCTGCTGTATTGAATCAAGGAACCATAATTATCCCTTTATTGCCTCTAATAGAGTAACAAAGCAATATTACACTATTGCCGTAATGTGTTGAAGAAAGAATAGGACACTACGGATAACAAGAATATATGCTTTCTGGTGGGTTTTTTTTCTGAAAGGAAAACTGTATAAGGTTGTGCTGAACTTTCTGGGAGCTCGCTGTGTATGATGCATGATTAGGTGTCACCTTGTGACGGAAGGCATAGGGCGACCCAGGCAATAAAACAGGCTGTCAGCAAGTTCGAACTGATCCGAGACGTCTTTGTTTCTTTGCTGTATGCGCACAGCAGGCTAGGCTGGTGCATTGCTGGGGATCGCATGCCAGATTATGAGCACGCGGCCATCCTCTCAGCGGTGCCCTGGCCGCTCTCTGCTGTGTACACAAGCTGGTGTCTGCAATCTCACCCTGCAAACACAACGACACACATTTGCAAACAATACCAAAACAGTGCAATCTGGTAATTGAGAATCGGTCCCGATTACAAGGTTTGTAGACCTACTCAATCCCTGCTGCGGACAGCGGGGTGTGTATATTCTTGTGTCCTTGTGTTGACTGAAGACACGGATGCTGAAAAACATGCCGAGGCCCGAAGTGACAGAGAGCGCTGCGGCTCCTTGGCTCGTTCTAATTAGGCCAACTCCTGTGCATATTTCTTACAGGTAACCTCATTTTCCAGATTCTTTGAAGTCTTCCGCTGGAGGAATTTTCCACTAGTCATCAATTTCAATGGTTTATCATTTGAAGAACTTGCAGCCGAGAGAAGCTTCACAGCTATCGGCACTGCAGAAGAGGAACTCGCTGTAAACTGCTGACTTCAGATGATGGTGTTTACTGTTCACGCCTGCTGTTTTTTAGATGCCAACGCGGGAAACTTTCCACACAACTAAATTACTTACGCATCACTTATTTTGGGTGACAAACCAACAATACCACTAAAGCCATAAATAATATCAAGCTCAGCTAGACATACCATCTCCATCATATTGTGACCAAAACAGATCTGATCCATTAAAATATGGACTCTAAAAGGTATCTAAAGGTGTGATGTGGTAAGATGCACCAAGACATCAGCAGTAGATCCTATGAGTATAACTGGTGAGGTGGGTCCAAATCCATCCAAAGTTCTTGAGTTGTTCAGTAATTTCATGGATCTTTAGGCTGTTGTGGTGGAACCATCCCCAGTTACACAGAGTGGTCTCCAATTGAAGAGAACTCCATCCAGAGGTAGGGCGCTGAGATGTATTGGACATATCCAAAGAGAAGAAAGGTACAGACACGTTGGTCACTGGTACCTCTGGTAGAGAAAGAGATAATGATTGTTAAGCATTCTCATTGATTTATAAATGTTTAAAGACACTGTACGGTGTGATTAGGGTGCAGTTAGGGACTCTGAGAAAAATATATCTGGCAGCATAACTAAAAGGTAGAGCCAAAAGGTAACAAAGACATGAGGGATATTTAGGATAAGAGACTACCAGCCATAACACCGTCAACAAACCTGAGTAAACGGGAGGGTGTTGGAGGGGGGTTGGGGGGGCACCAAAATGCTATATATCCATGTTCCCTCCAGATCTGCTCCTTTACCTAAGAACAACCAACTGAGAAAAGCCTTGACTAAACAAATGTGTGTTCAGCATAGACTTGAACACTGAGACTGGAGGCTTAATGGATCAGACTTGCTTGTCCAGAAAATGTCACAGATACACAATTAAATTGAGATCTTGGGAATTTGGAAGTTAATTCAAGATAATTTTTTTAAACCATTCCTGGAAAAAGTTTGCGGTGTAAAAGAGATCACTGCTATGGGAATATAGTACCGGCGACATATGAAGAAGTGTACCTGGTCTGCAACAATGTTTAGGTAGATGATACATGTCACAGTAACATCCACAAGAATATTCACATTGCTGACCTGCCGTCTTCCCATAGTGCATCCTGTTGCCACAGGTAAGTAACACATCCACTCAATCATCCATATAATGAAAAAAAAAAACAAAAACAAAAAAAACATGTAACTCATCGGAGCAGGCCATTGTTTTCCACTGCTTCATGGTCCAGATCTACTGCTCACCTACCCACTGTAGATGCTTTCCAGAGTGTACACAGGTCAGCATAGGCCTTCTGACCAGTCTGCAGCTATACAGCCTCACATGCTGTGTGTCCTGACATCTTTCAATGCCAGCAAAATCTTTTTTTTTTTTTAACTTTCTTTTACAGTAGCTTTCCTGTGAGATTGGACCAAACAAGCTAACCTTGTCAGCATTGTTTGATTAGCCTTGTTCTGCTATGGTTTTGTATGGATGAAAGATTTTACTTACTAAATGCTAGTGTAACGTGTTTTGCTGTTGTGTGACTTGACATGATAGAATTCCGAGAAATAAAATAACCCTGAACAAAATGTCCCTGTTAAAATAAATAAATAAATAAATAATCCAGTATAATAAAAACTGTTATAAAACAGAGGCTTCAGTTATGAGAATAACAAATAAAGAAGAACAAATGAAAAATGTTAGGAGGAGAATAAATTATTGCCTCTCATGGGATTATCTAGTAATACTGTCTTGGTTTTTTTTTTCTTAAAAGAAAACATTTAGCATTTGTGAGTCTGAGGATTACAGTTTTTTACTAACTACTATAAAAACACTATACAGTAGTAGTATAATTTTATTGTTTCAGTCAGACATGGGGTGAGATATCCGAGGTTAAAGCTACGGCTTGTGGCACCGAAAGTGCATATTATGTTAATTCTGACCGCTTTATCTTTATCAGTCCTGTCCATAATGCTGATTTTTGCCAGTCCTAATGAAGTCATTTTTATTCAGTGTAAGGGCCTTTCAAAATGTCACCTTTTTTCCGTACTGGAATGTCACATTTCCATGTTCAAACGTCAACTTTGAATCACTCCTGCTCAAATATGTACATCATATAAGTCTGCAAAGAACAATTAAACCGAACTAGACATGGACCTGCACTGTTCGGCATCATTTGATTTTTGTCCGTTGATATTTTAGATGGAAAAGTGTGTAATGGGGAGAAAAAAAATAATCCACCCAATCTATGTGATGTATCCAATCTATCAAAATGTATCATTTTGTTCCCTGTCATATGGTAATGTAATATTTAACACAGGTTTGTCGGATTGCTTTCATGCTACGGACTGTCGCTGACTGATCTCTTTAGTTATAAAGTCTTTTTTAACGTTTAAAAGTGAGCAAATACTTTGCAGCATATAAAGTCTGCCTCATTCAAGCAGAGGCCTTGTTCGTAAGCAGTATTGATGATATCATGGTAAATAATTCATTACTAATAAGGCACTTGTCTACAGATCATAATGTGGGGAAACGGGATGCGAGGCTGTCAGGCGAAAGAACGTGCCGGAAAACCGAGGTGAAATCCAGAAAGGTTTTTAATGAAAAAATAAAGAACAAGGCAGAAAACGGCAAAACCGCAACGAAACTCCAGGTTAACTAACCGGGTGAGAACTATGGCTAGACAAAATACACAGAGTCCTGTAAACAACAATAAGCTAAACAGAGTGCTTGGATAGGCCGACAGTGTTCCTTAGCCTAAGCTGTAGAACGGACAATGAGCTGGTGGAGGAACGGGGTTTAAGTAGCGTGCAAACTGATGAGGGCCAGGTGTAGCTGATTAGTAAGTGGGAGAGCTGCTTGGAGTGATAGGTGGAGGTGTGGCTGGTGGATCCCTGACAGTGGCATATTATAATTTCCATAAATATGGAAATGATTAAAAATTGCAAGGAACTTAGTAGTACAGACAAGAGATAGACTGAAACCAGCATCATGAATTATAGGCTTCAGAGTGGAGGATCAATGCTCATAATGAGGAGTTATATGGAAATCTGTATTATAGAAGAACCCATTGTTCAGATGTTATAACTACTCCATGACATGGATCTACAGTGATAACCCGAGTAAATACAAAATATATTTTTTTTTAATGATGATTTCATTTATTAAGGGAAAAAAGCTGTTCAAACCTGTCTGGCCCTATGTGAAAAAGTAAATGCCCCTAAACCTTATAACTGGTTGTTATTAAACAACTGCAATGAGGTTTGTGCTAACTCGAGTCTTTCACATCGCTGTGGAGGAATTTTGGTCCATAGATCTTTGCAGAATTATTTTATTTCAGCCACAATAGAGGGTTTTCCAGCATGAACGGCCTGTTTGAGGTTTTGCCACAGCATCTCAATTTGAGTTGAGGCTGGACTTTGACTAGGCCACTCCATTTATGATATACACTTACGCACCTTCCAAAAAGTCCAACTTTGTCTCATCAGTCCACAAAATCAGTCCATTTCGAAATCTTTGTAACCCTTTCCAGACTGCTCCATGTCAATTCTCATCTGTTCATCAGGTGTTGCTTTTGAGATCTTCTAGCGTGCCTCACTTTGTCAGACAAGTTCTGTTTAAATGATTTCTTAATTCAACAGGTTTGGAAGAAATTAGGCCTGGTTCTAACAAGGAAAATGTAAGGCTACATCTAAAGAAATCCGGATAAATTAGAAAATGCCATTTTTGGATAAAAATGTGTCCACATTATCGCTTTCGATCGTTTCTCAAAAGTTGCTCATTCACACTGAAATGTCTAAAAACACTTAAGACACTTCGACCTGCATCATTTACGCCCGGCGCTTATTTGCTTTCCGGCTCTTAGAACTTCACATTTCTAACAGGTGATCCACCTGAAGTAGGATGGCAGAAGAGCCAGAGACAGCGAAGCAAAACACACGATGTTGTGGAAGATAGCGAAACACATAAAATAGCGCTGACACAAAACATGAAACTTTACAGTGTTGAAAAAGTACTTCAGGGCATTGTCAAGGAAAGGCGCGGTCACATGACAAACAATGCGTCAACATTTTCACAAGCCTTCATTTCCACAGTTCACACTGCAACCTGAAAATGGCATTTCCATATTTATACACTTTGGAGAGCATTTCCAAAAGCTACGTTTCCGTTGATTAACGCCATGTCAGTGCGGACAGAAAGAAAAATGTGTTTTCAAACGAACATCGATTAATGTAGACATGGCCTAATTCAGTTTTCCAAAAACTGAATCATTAATTAAATAAAATTTAATAATTATTTTAAACTGCATTTAGTATTTACTTTGTGTAATATTAAAATTTGCTGAATCATTTAAGTGTGGCAAATACATAAAAAATTATTTTTTTTACAATTATTATGATGTAAAAAATTTTATGGAATTACATGTTGCTCATTTTAAGAATTTATAGTTAGATTTGGGTGGGGGAGTGGTGGCTCCAGCGGTTAAGGCGCTGGGTTGCCGATCGGAAGGTCGGGGGTTCAAGCCCCGGTATCGCCAAGCTTCCACTCTTGGGCCCTTGAGCAAGGCTCTTAACCCTCTATGCTCCGGGGGTCCCTTACAAGGGAAATATCAAGGTCCGTGACGTCGGAGTGACGTGGGGCCGCCTTCCCGTGGGCTCACCACCTGCAGGAGGGACCGTAAGGGACGGTGCTGTGAGGATTGGGCAGCAGTCGAAGGCGGGGGCCTGCTTAGACTGCTGCCCCCGCGACCCGAATTACGGATAAGCGGGAGAAAATGGATGGATGGATAGTTAGATTTAATGCTGTGGCTCATCTGACATAGTGCCTGTAATCACTTACGTTATAGCAGTGATAAACTGTTTTCCAAACCATTATCTCCTTTTTTCACTTTCTCTTTCAGTCTCAAAAAAAATACTGTAGATTGGCATTTTAAAAAGAAAGAAGTAAGCACAGTTGGAATGTTATATTCCTACTGTGCCGAGGCCTAGGGGGAGTGCGGGAACAATGCCAGTTTAATTGTTGTGGATTGTTTGGATCAAAATGAGGGTTAGAGTGGTTATTGCTTTTAATGATCGAGTGTAAAACTAAGAGAATGACAGAAGACATAGGCACAGCAAGAGAACCTGGGCAATGTCAAAAAAATAAACATAAGAAAAAGACTACTTGAGGCTAAATAGTTAGAATAACTAACAAACAGGAAACTAGCTAACTACAATAAGCTAAGCTACCAGAAAATACAAGGGATGGCACCTGTCTTCTAACCTAGGGTGTCTAGACATTTACAAGACATACACTGTCGAATGTAGGTGTTTGCATAGCCTTACCTGTTCTCAAACCAAGTGAGCGAGGCTAACAACAGTGAGGCTAACATCAGTGAGGCTAGCAACTAGAGGTCAACCGATTCATCAGTTTTGCTGATTAATCGGCACTGATAGTAGATTGCTGGTACTATTGACTATCGGCAAAAATTTATACCAATAGATATTCCGGCTTTCAGTCCACTGTTATTACGAGAGTGGCCTTTTATTTATCAATTTTTTATTGTATAATTCTATTTATTAATTCAAATATTAATACTTATTTAATGTAACACATTTCCATGATTCAGTACTATTTTACATGGAGTATTATGTTTTTTTTTAATTCAGTACTTTCTTTCGGCTTCTCCCGTTAGGGGTCGCCACAGCGGATCCTCCGCATGTTTGATTTGGCACGTTTTTACGCTGGATGCCCTTCCTAACGCAACCCTCCCCAATTTATCCGGGCTTGGGACCGGCACTGAAAGTGGCTGACCGGGGATCAAACCCGGGCCGCAGCGGTGAGAGCGCCGCATCCTAACCACTAGACCACCAGGGAACCTTTTTTTTTTTTTTTTTTTTTTTTTTTAAATTCAGTAAACTTTTAAAAAACTACCAGTTGATTAATTGTTTATCAGAAAGTATTATCCAAACTAGCTATCAGTACTGGTAAAATCCACTACTGGTCGACCTCAACTAACAACAGCGACGTTAACAACATAAGGCTGACATAAGGCTTCAGGGTGCTGCTTTTGATCTCTCGGCTCCACCACTTCAGCTTCTTGCTTTTAATTTGTGCCTTTTTTAGCCACTGGCTAATTATGAATGACAGGTGACTCTACCTATAGTAGCAAGGCAGAAGAGCCAGCGACAGCAGAGCAAAACACAAGATGTTGACGAAGATAGCGAAACACACAACATGGAAAAGTCACATGACTGAGGCCATGTCCCCACTAATTCTACGTTTTTGTTTGAAAAACGGATATTTTTCTTGTTTTGGCCTTGCAACATGTTTTAGTCGAAGAAAGCATAGCTTATTTATAACGCTGTTTTCGAGGCACAGTGTGGACTGTGAAAACGGAGACTTATGAAAACGATGCCTTATATATTGTCATTGACGTGACGTTTCAAGAGCCGGAAAGTAAATAAATACCCGGTGGAAATGAACGTCTTACGATTTACGCATGCGCAGTACACGGACGTATGTGGTTTCAGACGTTTCAGTGCGGATTGAAAAAATGTGAACGAGGATCGTTTTTAGACGAAAACTCCTTTTTTAAAATTCATCTGGATTAGTGTAGATGTAGCCTGAGTCTTCTTCAATAAATGGTAAATGAATATATTTGAAAAAGAAACTTCACCACATCGATAATGGTCTATTTTTCATTGTTAAACATTTATGTAAGCTTATCCCTTTTAATATTAAGTCTCCATCATGTGATCCTCTCTTCTGTGCATTTACTATAGAAACTATAATACATTATAACAAGTACATTTATCTTTGTTACAGCCAGAAATTTTGCCCATGGTGATAGCTTTTGGTTCATCTGAAGGCACCCGTTCACCCAGGAGCTCTGAAGCCTGTTAACCTGAGTTCTATGTCCCACCCATGGTTCTTTTTCAAACCTTTGTCACAACGTTGAAACACACAATTGTATAGTATATAGACAACACAAGGCAGTGTAAGACAAATACACAAAGCACAAAATAGCGCCGCCAGTAAAACTGTTGTATATTGTACATTGTGGTGTGTAAAAGAGTAAAGTGAACATTGTAATGAACAAAAATGTAAACAAAATGTGCAAAAGAGCAATAGCAGCAATCCATGTGCAAAAACGGCATGTAAACAGTTTGTAGTAATAAAGTGATGTAATATGAGTGGTGCTGAAGACATGGATGTGTGAAGTGAGTACGATTGAGTGTTTGAGTCCGGGTTGTACAGATCAGTCACGCAGTTGTGTGTGTGCGTGAGTTTCAGTTCAGTTCTGTGTACTGAGGAGCCTGATGCCTTGAGAGAAGAAACTGTTGCACAGTCTGGATGTGTTGGCCCGAATGCTTCGGAACTGCTCCCCTGATGGCAGGAGGGTGAACAGGTGTGTGTGACGGGTGTGTGGGGTCGTCCACAATGCTGTTGGCTTTGCGGATGCAGTGTGTGGTGTAAATGTCCATGATAGAGGGGAGAGAGACTCCGATGATCTTCTCAGCTGTCCTCACTATCCTCTGTAGGGTCTTGTGGTCCGAGACAGTGCAAGACGGTGCAGTTCCCAAACCAGGCAGTGATGCAGCTGCTCAAGATGCTCTCAATGGTCCCTCTGTAGAACGTGGTTAGAATGGGGGGAGGGAAATGAGCTTTCCTCAGCCTTCTCAGGAAGTAGAGATGCTGCTGAGTTTCTTGGTGATGGAGCTGGTGTTGAGTGACCAGGTGAGGTTATCCGCCATAATGAACACCAAGGAATTTGGTACTCTTGAAGATCTCCATGGAGGATCCATCGATGTTCAGTGGAGAATGGCGGCTCTGTGCTCTCCTGAAGTCAACAACCATCTCTTTTGCTTTGTCAACGTTCAGAGACAGGTTGTTCGCTCCACACCAGACTGTTAACCATTGTACCTCCTCTCTATATGCTGACTGTTTTTGTTGATGAGACCCACCACGTTCATGTCATTGGCAAACTTAATGATGTGATTCAAGCTGTGCATTGCTACATAGTCGTAAGTCAGCAGAGTGAACAGCAGTGGACTGAGCAAACAGCCCTGAGGTGCCCCAGTGCTAAGTGTGGTGCTGCTGGAGATGCTGTTTCTGATGTGGACTGACTGAGGTCTCCCAGTCAGGAACTCCAGGATCCAGTTTCAGAGGGAGGTGTTCAGGCCCAGTAGGCTCAACTTCTTAATCAGATGCTGAGGGATGATTGTGTTGAATGCTGAGCTGAAGCCTATGAACAGCATTCGTACATATGAGTCCTTGTTGTCCAGGTGGGTGAGGGCCAGATGAAGGGTCGTGGAGATGGCATTGTCCGTGGAGCGGTTTGGACGATACGCAAACTGCATGGGGTTCAGTGAGGGTGGTAGCTGGGTCTTGATGTGCCTCTTGATGAGCCTCTTGACGCACTTCATCACGATGGGTGTGAGCACGATGGGATGATAGTCATTGAGGCAGGAGACAGTAAACTTCTTCGGCACAGGAACGAAGGTCGTCGTCTTGAGGCACATAGGAACAATGGCGCTGCTCAGGGAGATGTTGAAGATGTCGGTGAAGACATCCGCTAGCTGTTCTGCACATTCCCTGAGCACTCTGCCAGAAATGTTGTCTGGTCCAGCAGACTTTTGTGGGTTAACATAGAGTTTTCCTCACTTCAGCTGTGGCAGAGCACCTGGTCACTAGGAGGGGTGGTCTTCCTCACCGCCAGGTTGTTCTGTACCTCGAACTGGGGGTAGAAGTCATTCAGTGCATCTGGGAGGGAGGCATCACGGTCACAAGCAGGTGATGTTGTTTTGTAGTTCGTGATCGCCTGGATGCCCTGCCACATGCGTCGGTTGTCTCCGCTGTCCTGCAAGTGGCCGTGGATTCTCTTGGCATGTGCGCGCTTCACCTCTCTGATGGCACGAGTCAGTTTGGCCCTCTCTGTCTCTAAGGCCGTCTTGTGCCTTGCTCTGAAGGTGGAGTCTCTTGATTTTAGCAGCGCACGCACCTTGACAGTCATCCACGGCTTCTGGTTGGTGATTTAGTGATGGTCTTGGAGATGGTCACATCGTCAATGCACTTGGCAAGCAAGCTATATGAAGACGTTTTGTTATGGATAATGAAGGAAGAAGAACTTGAGTGTCCTGCGCAACCCTACTGAACACCTCTGGGATGAATTAGTCCACCACAAATAATACACCTCAGATCTTCCGATCTTCGCATGTCCCAGTGATGTTACGAGCTGGGGTCAAACATGATACAGTACCCCTGGATCACTGAGGGTTAAGGGCCTTGCTCAGGGAACCCAATAGTAGCTGCCTGGCAATACCAGGGCTTGAAACCCCAACCTTTGCAAATCTCTACAGCCACACTCGAAAATTCAGTGGAAAACCTTCCAAAAAGAGTGGAGCTTATTATAATAGCAAAGAGAGAATAAATCTGGAAGGGGATGTCCAACAAGGATATGAATCTGACAGGTCAGTTTGCAATTAAACTTTTGGCCATATAGTGGATATAAGGTATGCTGCTTAAATTATAGTAGTAAGAACTTAAATGCATATATTTAGTGTACTAGCTCCAGGGAAACACACTACAATCGCATTTATTCTGCCATTTGCGTTGTCCTGGAGCAAATCTGTTTTTAGAGAGAACGTGTGAGTGGATGTTTTGAAGGCAAGGGTGATTTCAGCAAGCCTGACAGTGAGTTGCACCAGCACCATGCAATCACGTCTGCCCCACTCAGCTTAAAGTACAATAGCTGCCCTGTAGAGCTAAATTAAGACATGCACAGGAACATGAGTGGAAATACCATCTGAATTTATTGCATCCAGAATGTTGAGATGTTTGAGCCATCAGTTCTTTCAAAATTCAAGCAATTTTTTTTGTTTGTTTTGTTGTTTTCATAACATTTTTAGTTTCAAGATGTGAAGTGCATATATATATACATGAACATAACAAAGGTTAAACAGAAAAACAAAAATAGCATTGCAAACATGTTATTTTCCACCCTACATAATTACTTTATAAAAACTACAGTGCCATGCAAAAGCACTCCCCCCCTCTCCCCTGAACATTTCCACATTTATTATAGCAAAAAAAAAGTTCAGTTCTAGCAAAGAACTAAAACTGATAGATTGATAAATTCATAACATGATTTGATACAAAATATAGGCCCATAATAATAAAAAAAAAGAGGAAATAAAAATCAAAATTGTATATGGTTTTGTATAAAATGCTTAAATTAGTTCTGTCGGAACCTCACCTGATAACAGCACTCCAAACCACAAATCCTGAAAACTTCCTGTTCCCTCAAACCCCCTGAGATCAATCATTCTCCCATTACAAACAGAAAAAGTCTCAGAGATTTATGCACACATATTGTGACGCCTTGCATTCTTTACTGTTCTGCATTTCAAAGTTGTTTTTTTATATCATGATTTGATTTATAGTTATTGAAACTTTCCTTCTCCTTTGCACCGACTGCATTACCATCATATATTTTTGCCTAATGTATTGAATAAACTCTAGCCTAGCTTCTTTTCATCTTGGCTTGTTTTTCAATTTTTTTTTTTTTTTTAATGGACTTGTTTGTAAATCATGTATCATGTGATCTTTACACTGAGAGAATGCATTAACAACCAAAGTTCTGGGAAACTAGCAAAATTTGAGTGTTGCATATTACAAGTGATAGGCTGTGAATTTCAGCAATAGGCCTTAAGTAGTGTCCTACCTGAATCAATACAACTCTTAATACCATCATTATGACACAACGGCTGTGCACACCATCAGTATTACACAGAACTGCAGTATAGCAGAGCGCTGCCTCACAGACAAGTATCTATACAGTGAGAATAAAGATTATTGGTGCTCCCTTGCCCACTCTTCAAGAACTGTACATATCCAGAGTGAGAAAAAAGGCTCAGAAAATCACTTTGGGTCTCTCACATCCAAACCATATGCTTTTTTTAACTTTTGCGATTTGGCCAGCACTACAAAGCTCCAAGAACCAAGACAGCCAGGCACAAGAAAAGTTTCTTGCCCCAGGAAATCTACCTCATGAACACTTAAATACTCTTCCCATTGTTCAATAAAAATAAAAATATATGCAATACCACTTTTTGCTAATCTAAATATGTACTTTTCTGTGCAACAACACTTTTTATTCTTTTTTATTTATATTTTACTTAGCATTTGTTTTAATGTGCAACCTGAAGCTTTTGTCACCAAAACTAATTCCTTGTAAATGCAAACATTCTTGGTCTGTGGCTTTGGTATAATCCTGACATTGAGTTTGCTTAAAAAAATAAAAAAAATTCAGAATAACCTTTAAAACTTTCTTTCTTTCGGCTTCTCCCGTTAGGGGTCGCCACAGCGGATCCTCCACATGTTTGATTTGGCACGTTTTTACGCTGGATGCCCTTCCTAACGCAACCCGCCCCAATTTATCCGGGCTTGGGACCGGCACTGAAAGTGGCTGGGGTTGGTTCCCTGACCGGGGCTCGAACCCGGGCCGCAGCGGTGAGAGCGCCACATCCTAACCACTAGACCACCAGGGAACCTTCAGAATAACCTTTAAAACACCTTAATTCTATTATATAAAAAAGAAACTAGCACAATCATACCAATAGATGATTCAAAATAAACAAAAAAGTACTCAAACATTTAAAACCTGATACATTTTTGTGGTGATATCATTTGAACTAAATTAAATGCTATATTGAATTTCCTTTTTTATCTCATTTCTAATCAATTCATTACAAGCTCCTAGCTTTGGTTTAAGCGCGAGTTCAGACGAAACCGTCATCTTTTATCGCTTTTGAGATTTTCCTGACTCCATATTATGCTTGTTTGCACCGTGCTTCAATGAAAAGCAACTCATCCATTTGTTTTCAATTGAAGCGTTTGATGGAATCTTATTCCCAATGTAATTCCTACAGCATTTAATTTTCTATAAGAGCTTTAACTCAGTTAAAGTAGGAGGTGTAACCATTTCAGGAGAGAAAGCAAACGAAAGCTATTAAAGATCATATATCATAAAGGCATATGTTATATCTTGAGCTGTCAATAGTGACCGGAGGAAGAAAAATTTAAGTGATTTAGACGTTTTATCGATTCGGGTTGGTCATAAATATGAGTTTCCCTTCAGCCCATCAGGACTGGATCAGTAAGTAGTGGTCCAAATCTCTGGGTGATCCTGAATGTAACATCTGATTCTGTAGACTGTTGGTGTTTTTTTTTTTTTTTCTTTTAAGAAGGAGGAGGTAATTTGGTCTCTGAGTGTTACATTAACCTATGATGAAGGGTAGCGGTGCTGAAGCAACGGCTCATAGCACAACAAGGACAGCGAATGTACTCAACCATAGACATGAATAATGATTGTATTCCACACCACTCTATGGTCCTACGCAAAAAAAGTCTCATGAAAAAAATGCTTGGTGTAATACATTCTTAAATGCACTCCAAAGTCTATTTGATGGTAATACCAAACATTTTCTATAACACCCTCTGAGAGGTATATTCTGTTGCCTCTGGGTCATATCAAATCGGCATTCTTTATCCACAGGGCTTTCACTTGGAAATTCTTGTTCACCTATCGTGTGCTAAAATGAATAAGTTAACCATGCATTTAGGTAAAGCTTCACACATATACACACACACACACACACACACACACACACACACACACACACACACATACGCACACAACATCTCTACGAATTAAGAGCTTTACATGTACGATGCCATTGTGTGCCATTGCCTCCCCCACTATTGTCTGAGACTTAATAAAGCAATCGCCCTCGAGCAACCCGGAGAGAAGTCTAATAAGCATTCTCCACAGTGGCAGGTTAATGGGATATTTCATCAAGTGCAAGTTTCAGATGCACCTCTGCCACCCCCGGCGTGTGCACCGCGTAGACACAGACGGAATCATAAAACGGACCTAATGGAGATCCATTTCCTGTAAATCAGAGACGGGGCGCTTTCTACTGTAGTCAAGGACATAAAGCAGAGTTTGCTATTTAGCAAGACCCTGGACACACACTAATAACACCTATAAGTACACGCATGCAAACTGTATATATTGGTTAAATATCATGCAATATAGTACAGACATGTCCGTCTGGCCTTAGCTGATTTGGAAGAGGAATGAAAGGTTTGTATCTTAATAAAGAACCTGGAGAAATGACCTCGTCAGGTTAGGCAATGGTAATAGATCACAAGCTCATGAGTTCACGCTTTATTTTGTATGTGATCTGAAGCAACTGAAGACAGAACCAAAGAGGTCTGGAAATATAAAAAACAAGATCAGTGTCACCACAAGTAATAATTTCTTCCAAAATATTTTTTCCAAATATATCATATACTAAATTCTTGCTTGTGCTTGTCACATGTACCTTACAGCACAGTAAAAACAAATATTCGCAATGTTAGGAGGTGGGGTCTAAGTGCAGGGTTATATATTGATACAGCACCCCTGGAGCACTGAGGGTTAAAAGCATTGCTCAAGGGTCCCGAGAGTAGCAGCTTGGCAATACCAAGGCTTGAACCCTGACCTTCTGATCAGTACCCCAGAGCCTTAACCACTGAGTTTCCACCTCCCTCCCATACTATCAAGTTTAATTATTGGGTGAAGCTTAGCAGTTAGTGCTTACTGTTTGAGTTCAACATTAGTACAGCTGAAGGAAAAAAATCATTTTTAAGTCTTTTTGTGGAGCAGTACAGACTTCTGTAACATTTTTCCTAATAGAAGACGTGCAAAAATTTCATTAGGAGATGAGAGGTGCACTCCTTTTGGGATTTCATATGCTTTGAATTCTATTTCCACATTTATAAGAAAAAAGTCATAACAGTCCTATTGACTTTATTGATATTCACCTTTAAACCAGACTATAAGACATTTCAAGTTGATTAATCTCAGAAACGAAAGTTCACTCGCTGCCTTTAAAAAGCAGCAGTAAACGCAAAAAGTTGTGTGTAGTCAAGATTACTTTAAATTTAATTTTGTAAAAATAAAATAAATAAATAAGAAGAAAACTAATTTTGTAACAATAATAAACTTGAGTTTTTTATTATTTTTATTATTTAATTATAAGTTTAATACTGCAAAACTTTTCATGACGATTAAATTAAAGTTTGCATATAGTGTCTGTCAAAAGTTTGGAAGCACTTAGACTTTTATGGACTTTTATGGCAAAATTTGATGGTATGGGGATTTACGTTAAACGAACATATATTATATAAAATATACAGATGATTTTTATTCATCCCTTTTTTATAAATAACAGCTTTAAACACTCAGTTATTTTTCTCCAAACATTCAGCTGAAATATTTTGCCATGATTCTTGTAAAACTTGCCGAAGGTGTTCATTAATTAGAGATTTGCTTTACATTGTGATCCAGTTCATCCCAGAGCAATTTAATAGGACTTAGGAGCGATGATTGGGCAGGCCATTCCATGATACATAACACTCCAGTTGATTTTGCTCTCTAAATAATGCTAACAGAGCTTGAATGTAGGCTTCAGGTCACTGTTTTGGTGTATGGTAAAGTCCAGACAAAATTGCATGGTGGTAAAGTATTGAATGAAAACCATGTTGGTTCTGTTTTTCTTTTACCCGAAATAAGTCTCCAACCTTCCCTTCTCTGAAACAACCCCAAACCATTAAGCTTCCACCTCTGTGTTTGACTGTGGGGGTGAGGCAGTCTGCTAACATCTCTCATGTTCTCTGTCTTAAAGAAGTTCAACTGTGCCAAATGTTCCTGAGACAAAAATGTCACATTTGTACTCATCTGTTAGGAGATTTTTCTTCCAGACATTCACTGTCAAATTCATGTGTATTTTTGCCTTTTACCTAGTATGATGCATATAAACAGAAAGGAACATGCATGCGTTTCAAAATGCTAAAAACAAAAAATGAGGGGTTTCCAAACTTTTGACAGACAGTGCAGCTTAATAGGACTATCATGTTTTATGGTGTAGTAAGTGGTAAGTGTGTGTATTTGAATGCCACCTATGCCGTTTTAATGTCACGTATGTACTGTATGTTCTCATAATGTGGTCCATGATGCATACCTCAAGGAAGTACGAGCTTTCATGGTGCAAATTAATGACTAAAAAAACAAAATGACAAGATGCAGTTACACCTTTAGCAAACAGTAAAAAAAGGAACTTAAGTGGTGGGATTAGAGACAGCATTACAAGCATTTTCCTGTCCAGTATGTCTTCTTCTTCTTCTTCTTCTTTAAGCTTCTCCCATTAGGGGTCGCCACAGCGGATCATCTGTCTCCATACCTCCCTCTCCTCTTCATCTGCCTCTTTCAACCCAACCACCTGCAAGTCTTCCCTTACCACATCCATAAACCTCCTCTTTGGCCTTCCTCTTTTCCTCCTTCCTGGTGGCTTCATCCTCAGCATTCTTCTATCGATTCTTCTCCCTACTGACTTTCATTTCCCTTCTCTCTAGCACGTAGCTCCACCTCTCCAGGCTCTTCTCAACCTGCTCTCTACTCTCACCACAAATCACAATGTCCTCTTTGTCGTATGCTTTCTCTAAATCCACAAACATACAATGCAACTTCTTTTGACCATCTCTATACTTCTCCATCAACATTCTCAAAGCAAATAATGCGTCTGTAGTGCTCTTTCTCGCTATGAAACCATACTGTTGCTCACAGATGGTCACCTCTTCTCTCAACCTGGCTTCCACTACTCTTTCCCATAACTTCATGGTGTGACTGAGCCACTTTATTCTCCTGTAGTTACTGCAGGTCTGCACATCTCCCTTATTCCTAAAGATCGGTACCAGCACACTCCTTCTCTATTCCTCAGGCAATCCTGTATGTCAAATGGTCAAATTATTAAGATTTTTTTATTATTGATTTTTTTTTGTGTGCATTTTTTAAATAAATCAGCTAGTGACTGTTATTTTTAAGGTTGTGCTGTTCGTACCTGCAGAGGTGCATTCATTACCAGACTGAACACCTTCACTTCTAATGAATTCATGCATAAAGAACTTCATTAACACTCATCCCCATCATGCCACATTCGTTGTGCATGTCTGTCCTACGTGCAAAATGGTGCTGTTTGCATATTGCTGCAAGGTTGTGAAAAGGCATCTTATTTATACAGCTATAAATTTAGTGTAGTCTTTTAAAGCCCCAATCAAGAAGGGGAATCCATATGGAAATCTGATATATGGCCATATATATATATATATATATATATATATATAATTATACTGGATATATATGAAACATATACAGTATGAAATAGTTTACCTGGGTTAAAGTGGAAGATCTTGAGTGGTCTGCTATAGAGCTCTGACCTCAATCCTACTGAACACCTTTGGTATGAATTGTAACATTGACTGCACCCCAGGTCTCCTCACCTCACCTACATCAGAACCTGATTCTACTAAAACCCTTGTGACTGAATAAAATCTCACAAATCTCCACACATCAAAATCTAATGGAACTTCTTCCCAGAAGAGTGGAGGTTATTTAAACATCAAGTGGGGATTAAATGTGGAACGGGATAGAAAAAGCAGATATGAATGTTTGGTCAGATGTCCAAACAATTATTACTGTTATTATAATGTAGTTATCATTGATGTATTAATAATGAATGGTATAGTTACCAAATTATAAAGTCTGTAAAGAGCACTGATACTGTACATGAAAACACAATGGCTCAAAGCGAAATAAAAGTAATTACGGACAATTTGTTGCTCTCCAGTGTCATGGCTTAGTGGCTTACACACAAAAATACTTCATTGTAAATACAACAAATATATAATTAGATTAATTATATTATAGTGATTATTATTATGATTATAATTATTATTAGTAGTAGTGGTAGTTGTAGTAGTAGTTGCAGTAGCAGTTGTTGTTTAGTAGTGGTACTTCTTCTTCTTCTTCTACTTCTTTTGACTGCCCTTGTTATGGGTCGCCACAGCGAATCATTCGTCTCCATACCACCCTGTCCTCTATATCTGCCTCATTCAAACCCCCACCTGCATGTCTTCTCTCACCACATCCATAAACCTTTTCATTGGCCTTCCTCTTTTCCTCCATTTTCTCCTCTGCCATTTCAATCTCTCCTCTGCCATTATCCCTCCTCTGCCATCTCAAGCCAAATCATTTCAATCGTGCCTCTTTCACGATCGTCCTTGTCTCGGAAACGTCCTACCTCACTCTAATCAACTCCTTTCTAATCCTGTCCATCCTCGTCACTCTCAATGAAAATCTCAGCATCTTCTACTCCACCACCTCCAGCTCCACCAGTGTTTTTGTCAATGCCACTGTTTCTAAACCATACAACATCGCAGGTCTCACCACATTCCTGTACGTAAACTTTCCCTTTCACTCTTGCAGATACTCTTCTATCACAAATCACTCCTGCTATCACTCTTCTCCACCCACTCCACCCTGTCTGCACTCTTTTCTTCACTTCTCTAACACACTCTCCATTACTTTGCACTGTTGACCCCAGGTACCTGAACTCCTCCACCTTCACCACCTCTTCTCCCTGCAACCGCACCACTCCACTGCCCTCCTTCTCATTTACACACATGTACTTTGTATTGCTTCTAGCAGTAGTAGTGGTACAACTGTAACTAATTATATTAATTGGTATTTCTATTACAAATGTTTTATATATATCATAATTTCACTAAAATCTCTCCCTTTGTAATTCATTATTTTATATTTATTTAATGATTTGACACAGAAAATTAATTATTTTTATATTCTTTTGAGGTAATGTTTCTATAGTTATATGTAATTTTTCTGTGGTTGTTTTAATTGTTAAATATCGTATGTGGCTCCTTTAAGAATTATGCTATTATGTATTTGGTAATTATGTTAAGAATTAGGTTATGTAAGCGTGGCTAAGGAGAGGTCAATGCTGAGATTGTGTGGGAAGGCAATGTTTGGTGATTAAAAATTATATTATTTTTCTATGATTCATATTGTTTTATGATATTTTTCGATATTTATGATATTATCAAAAAAAATTGTCATTACAATGTATTTTCGTTAAAGTGTTATCAATATGTTTTTTACTATGTTTTTTTACAATAATTTTTACACCACTATATATATATATATATATATATATATATATATATATATATATATATATATATATATATATATTTATTTATTTATTTATTTATGTATTTTTAAAGCTGTGGTATGGCACATAGACATTACACACAGACTGTACTCACTGTGCCAGTGGAATGTTTATATTTGGTCTTTATAGTACTGTCTTTTTCATTATACTTTTGTGTATTTTGTTTATATGCTGTTTTTCTATTTCCTTGCCTTCGTTCCACGCACCATCCAGGGGTGTGTAAACAAAGCAGGAATTTCATTCCACCCATGACAATAACACTCTTGAATCTATTTCTACTTGGCCTTAATAGGGGTAAAGAATAGAGAAAACACTTCGCGGGAGCATCAGTATGGTAGAAAAAATGACAGGTGATCAGCCGAGACAGCGATCTGAAATTAATGAGGGTTTTAACTGGCAGAAAGCTAGGCAGATTTTTCCATCCACCTTGCCGTATATTTGACAAGCATTCTTCTGGAAGGAGATATAGGATTGTGTATTAATGTATAAAAATTTGAATGTGAGTGTTTTTATTATAGGCTACGCAATAAGTGAATACTTTGGCCAGAAAACAGATGGTAGATGGTGCCTTTAAGCTACATCTGGAGTGGTTGTAGGATCGTTATTTCTATTCAGCTGCCAGCAGTGTAAGGAGCAATAACTAATCTGTGCGATGGCATTACTCAATCTAGTGGCGGACCGGCCGAGGCCGAGGCCCTAATGAACTGTGAAATTACATTATTAGAAGATGGCCTCCTTGCCTAAATAAATAAATAAACAAATATATAGCAGGAGAAAGTAGAGAGGACAGACAGGGCAGGAGAGCATTTTTTATCTAACTTTGACTACGCAAAGCAAAACAGCAAGAAAGCGAGAGGCAGGCTGTAGGAATAGGAAGTGTCAAGAAAAGAGAGAAAGACAGAAATAGCGGGAAAAATATTTAGGTAGATGGTGAAGGAGAATGGAAGACAGAGTCAGAAGGAGAGAAGGAAACAGGAGAGGCAGAAATAGACAATGGAAAGGAATGATAAAAGGAAAAGGAAAGGATATTCTTAGAAGGAATGTAAGGGAACATTTAAAGTCTTGTTAAAAAACATTTGTAGGAATACAAAGGATCGTTAGCTAGAGCACTGCTCCTGGATTTGAACTTAATTCAGGTGACGTTAAGTGATGGCCATGATATTGAACTTTGGTAACTTTTGCACGGATTGAGTCATGCGATTTGCTACATATTTTTGGTCATGCAGCTGGAGAAAGTCACAAATAAAGAAAAGGGTGAGAGAGGGAGATGTATAGTGGGGGTCAGTTTTGAATGATTATTAAGGCAAAATTATTGTGATGATTACAAAAGTAAATGCAGCTGTGTAAATCTTGTGCTTCAGCACTTCTACTGTCAATTGCTCTTTTAGATCCTCTTAAAGACCCAGTAAAACAAAGGTTTGTAAATGCATCCATTGATTTTGAATATATTAAATATAAGATGAATGGAAAAAAGAAATATGTATTTAAGGAGCACAAAATTGTAAGTTCAAAGTGGGTGGAGCTGGAACTTGTCAACTAAGCAAAAAAAGTTTGAACAATCGCAAGTATTCACTCTGTATCTTCACTTAATGCGTCACTACTTTAAGTACTTTATATACATCCATAAAATATATATATAATAATATATAGTAATCATATGATATTTTCTAATCATGAGTTACTATGTCTACTAAGTATATTTTAAGTTGTAATGGCTGTTTTACAATTTATTTCCGTGAACTGTGTTGAATTATTTTTTACTAAATTAGCAAAAATTACATTTAATCACTACTATTCTTCCAAAAGGATTCATCAATAGTAATTTAGGAGCTAATATTGATTTTCTGTGGTCGTGCTGTTAAATTTTTTAAATTATAAACACTGAATTGAAAATTAAATACGTATCTGTTTAATAGGGATTTGGTAGTTTAGTGGTACAATAAAGATGTTGGACTTTAGATCAAGGGTCATGATTTCAAATCCCACCACCACCAAGCTGTTAAACGCTCAGTTGTATGAATGAGATATTTGTAAGTTGTTCTTGACAAGGGTGTCTGTCAAATGTTGTAAATAAAGATTTAATGCATGCTTCCTTAAAAAAGTAAAGACATTATAGAGCACTAATATGTGTAGGTGGCTTAAAAAATTATCAGATTTTTAATTAAAATACAGAAGTAAATAATATATTAATAACGAAGTACAAATTTTACTAAATATATTTAATGGAATATTATATTAATTAGAAAATCATTACACTATAGTCAACATACCAGTAAGTAAACAAGTGCTACTTTGGCTCTTTGATCATTACAGTGATGGACTTTTAAGTTAGTAAGAACTAATCATAACTTATGAATAATAAAATATCTCAAAATTATCAGTTGAACTGCAATATTTCCATAACGAATGCTTTTTCAAAAGCATACAATTAACACTTTAAACAGAAGTCAAAAAAGCTGAATCATCATGTTTTGTTTTACTGAAATTCTATATGCTTAATTTTTAATCATAACTTATAAAAATAATCATGTTTTGTTTTAATGAAATCCTATATGCGTAATAATTTTGTAATGAATATAATATTCCATTAAATATATTTTGTAAAATTTGTACTTCGTTACGATTGACATTCACTATACAGTATCTATTTTACATTGTATGTAATATATTATTTGTATTTTTTGTTCTTTGTATTTCATATTTGGACCAAGAAAGAAAAAAAAAGAGAGAAGCAGGATGAAATATGAAACAGTGGATATTGAGAAAGAAAGGCAAATCCTCAGACGTTCAGCTTCTGTCACAGGGATTATTTATTTTTACATCATAACGTCGTGGGCTGGTGCAACACCCTGGTGCAAAAACTCAATTTAAAGGACATTCCTAAGAATTCAAGGGTGACGGTGACTTTTCATGAGTTTTTGGTAGATTCTTTGGCAGATTCGTGTTTTTATAGTCAAAGGGTTTTTTTTTTTTTTTTTTTTTTTGGTTTAGTGTCTATTGCTAAATTAAGACATGCAGATAAACATGACTGAAAATACCATCTGAAGTTATGGCTGCCAGAGAGCTCAGACATGAGAGCCATCTGTTCTTTTTTTTTATTTTATTATTTTATTTTAAAGTATTCCTAAGCAGTATATATATCGGGGAATGATAATACTCAAGAACCATGAAGGAAGATTGGTATTAATAATTATGAACAATTTGCGACAATGACTTAGGTCTACATTTGCCATGAACAATTTTGCATTCGTCCATCAGTAACCAGCTGATAACCTTAACAATAATTCAATTACACTTTATGGACGGAATGTTGTGGACACCCGACCCTAAGAATGGCTTTTTGGACATCACATTCCACATTTAATCCCAGTTTGCTGGTATAATAAACTCCAGTCTTCTGGGAAGATGTTTCACTAGATTTTGCAGTGTGCTTCTGAAGATTTGTGCTCATTCAGGCACAAGGTTTTTAGTAAAGTCAGGTAATGATGTAGGTGAGATGAGGAGGCCTGGGGTGTGGTCAGCATTCCAATTCATCCCAAAGGTGTTCAGTAGGATTTAGATCAGTGATCTATAGCAGGAGATCTTCTACATCCATACCCTCCTGGTTTTGTGCACAGCAGCATTGTGATGCTGGAACAGGTTTGAGTCTCCTAGTTTAAGTGTCCTAATACATTTGACCATATAGTGTATAATGAATGGACATTTTATTCCACCAAGATGATGATGGGTTGAACTTTTAAATCTTATTCTTGTAAGGATTCTTGCTGATATCAACTTTTAATCGTCACTGCTGCCACTGGCTCGCCTTAACAGAGATTAATTTGTGGCGCAAATTTATGAAGCTAAAATATATAAGCACAGTCTGATCATTTCTGTAACGCTGCTTTGAGACAATGCCTAATGTTAAAAGAGCTATACAAATCAAATATTATTTATATGAATACAATTAAAAATGTTACTTAATTGAGGGCAATATCTTGATTGTCTGTGTGTATGTCACGTGTCTATGCAATTTACATGAAATCTGCTGTATAGATGATAAGGGGTTCAAAATATTTGACCAGTATGTACACATCTAGGATGAGTGTATGTGAGCCTAGCAATGGATAATATGAGAACACTTGAAAACTCTTCACCATGTTGCAAATCTTGGAGGTCTTTTTTTGTTTTCTTTGAAAACAGTCAGCCCAAAACTTGCCAGTGAGCTCACTTGCTACATTTCCTCACTTCTGTTACTCTGTTTCTTTAACAATGCAATTATTATCAGATTACATTTTTAAATGTCACCCAGTGATTATTATCTACAGTCCATGAATTGATATTCCACTTTCATACAATTTTTAATATCCTTTTGTTTCCAGCTTCAGTCTGAAGAGAAATGTATTTACTCTTTCATTATTTACTTTTTCATAACTCTAACAGCCCTGGTTGTGTGAATGACTCTTCATCCATTAAAGAAAATTCTATAAAATAGGATTTAAAAAAAAAAACTAAATGTAATTCAGTGTGCATTATATATTTTTTTGCAAGTTCTATATCTTTTGCTCTAATTACATGTACACAGATAGTAGTTTTGGCTTCCTGTCTTCAATAAAACACTGTCCAAGTAAAAAACATTTTAGAGCTTAGTTTTCATTGATTTTCTGAAAAAAATAAAAAGTGCTTACACACCCACTGAATATGGCACGACTATATTTATCACAAGTGCTGACCACGTTATTAAAGTGTGGCCTTTAATGATTTATTGTCCATTACATGACATTATTTAATGAATTCAATGCTCTGGTGTGACAAACCAAACGGTAAACAGAATTTTGGAAAATTACCAGAATGAGCATTTTTGTATTCAAGTGTAACTTTCAGCAGTAGTTCCACTTTATCATTATATCCATTCTTGTTAGTCATGTTTGTTTTTTAGTGTACATTTTAGCCAATGAACAAATGAATAATCATTTGACCATGTTAATGTCCTTTTTCTGGATTTTGCCTCCTCTACAGCTTAATCCACAGCGTTAATCTTCCGATACATTTGTGTTAACATTTTATGAACGGTTATTGTAATTGACTGGATTCGTTTGAGCATTTTCAGATTATTTTATTAATTATATATAATGAAATCATACATGACATCTCAGAGTCAGGTCAGAGTCATCAGGATAGCCCTCAACATTATCACAGACAATTGTCACCCCCAGAACATAAGTTTTTCACACTTACCATCAGGCATATGTTACAGCAGGCATCCCACATCTGAAAACCCATTTCAGGGACGTAGCTTGAAAAAATGCTGTCTTTATTTTTAATTCCTATTAAGCACTTTAGGGTTGTCCAAAGTTGTTTTTCAGACACTGTCATGGTGCTGCAGGACATTACAGCATTACTGAACTAAACTGGTACTCTGAACTGATGGTTCACCTGAATAGGGAGAGAAAGCCAAAGCCTGCCCACATAGAAAACTGAATTTAAGGTCTAGTTAGCAGAATAAAGAAAGACCAATGCTGACACTCTCTGTCATTCTTTCACTCACTACAGTCCACATCTACAATTAGGTTTTCTCTGTATAGACTCATATTTTTATATAGGACAAACATTTTCCGGCCTTAAGTGAAATTCGTGCCATTTTATGACATCCACTGAGCTGAAGAGACTTATTATAGAGAATATGACACGACACACCGGGGAGGCTAAATAAAAAAGATGGATAGATGGATAGATGGATGGATGGATGGATGGATGGATAGATAGATAGATAGATAGATAGATAGATAGATAGATAGATAGATAGATAGATAGATAGATAGATAGATAGATAGA
>JAAIIK010000054.1:1640427-1653202 GCA_014706435.1 Silurus glanis
AGATAGATAGATAGATAGATAGATAGATAGATAGATAGATAGATAGACAGACAGACAGACAGAGGTGCAATGTGTGCTACAGTACAGGAGTGCTAAATACAGAAGTTTAAGGCTTTTACCCACAAACCATCAGCCCCATGATTGACGCCTTGCCACTGCCTTTTTGATCACATCACTGCGCTTCTGATCTAGAGGTATGAAACTTCATTCATACACACACACACACACACACACACACACACAATTTTGGACAATGTAGATTCTTTATTTTCATAATGTCCTGTTCTAATGATATCAGAGGTTGCTAGAATTCAAGTGTTGATTTCTTTTTGTCACATATACAGGAAACATTTAGTTACACTATACAATTCTTATTCCCAGTGAATCCTCCCAGCAGCCTATGACATAAATTATAGTAAATTACAAGAGAGGTCACAGAGTAAGAATTGCATGGTACAGTGTAACCGACTGTTTCTAACACATACAACAATAAACAGCTAAATAAATAAAAAAGTCGGTTGCAGTGACAAGAATTAATTATAGTAAATTAAAATTAGATGTAACTTTCATGGAATCGTTTGGCCACGGATATGAGTTTCTCATTAGTGCCATTGGTTGGCGATGACAGCACATGATTGACGGCTCAGCGAGAGAGTTCGAACTTGAGGTGCGGAGACGAAGAGATCGGCACGACTTCTCTCCCGCTTCATTATCTTCTACTAACACACTGAGCGAAGGCAGGATCACGCCCACTTCTGGAGATCTTTCGCTCCTAATGAGAGCACAGGCTGCATTAACAATCTGCAATATTGACTACATTTGAGTACACTTACAAAAGAAGCAGGACTCAGGAAAGACTATGCAGGACTCAGGAAAAAATAACAGTGCCACTTAATTAGATGTGCTACTGTATATTTCCTGCGCAAGAGGTTTGTCGGCACGTGACCAAATACACTCGGTTAATATAATATCAGTTCAAGTTTATCATGTGCTGCCACAATGCAATGTTCTCATTAAGAATCTTCTATTAGACACAGATAAAGACAGAATGACTGGGTTAGCGCATATCTTCATCTCCTGTTTTTTCTACGTTTTATTACTCCTCTTTCTATTTAGCCTCCCAGGTGTGTCATGACGCATCCACTTTAATGAGTCTCTTCTGCCCAGTAGGTGGCATGAAATGGCATGAATTTGCCTCACAACCCCAAAATTCTCCTGTCCTATTGTGATTGTGATTGTCATCCATTAACTTGGAGAACCACAAGACCATGTAACGGCAAACCTTTAAAGCTCATCCAGCACATTTGTTCATTAAAACCATGAATGTTAGGCTGGAGTGGGCTGCAGTGGTCAGTATTGTTCAGTAAGATTGAGGTCAGAGCTCTATAGCAGGACACTCAAGATCTTCCACACCAACCCATTTATACCATATGGAAACTGGCTTTGTGCACAGAAAGATTGTCATGCTGGACCAGGTCTGGATCTCCTAGTTTAAGTGAAGGAAAAAAATGTATGCTACCACATCCAAGGACATTTTGTACAATTGTGTGCCTCCAGCTTTGTGGTAACTGTTTGGGCAAGAGTCATGTAGTGTGAATTAATTAAAGAAAGGTGCTTTATGCCTGTCATGGTTACTTTCCTGCACTGTGAATTTCTTTCTCCACATATCCCAGTGATGTTAGGAGGCTGGGGTCAGAGCATGGGGTCAGCAATAATACAACACCCCCTAAGCACAGAGGGTTAAGCGCCTTGCTCAAGGACCCAAGCTTGGCGATACCGAGACTTGAACCACCGACCTTCTGATCAGAAACCCAGAGGCTTAAAAACTGAGCTACCACTAGTTTCCACAGAGGGCAAGTTATGGAATTGATCTGGTTGCAGAGTTTCTTGTTTTTTGTTTTGCAATCCAACACTCATGCCTGAGTAATATTATATATTTAATTTTTTTTACTTCCTGCCACATATGGCAAAAGTACACACATCCTTCACTCAAGTAGAAGTACAGATACTCGTGTTTTAAAAGACTGGTAAAAGTTGAAGTACAACTAGACTTTTTCACTCAAGTTAAAGTAAAGAAGTTTGGGCTCTGACATGTATTTCAGTAAAAAGTATCCTTTACTACTTCCTGTTTTGGTGTCATGCTGGTAACTGTATCTCACATCATATTAATATATTAATGCAAAATAATTTCACATTTTGTTACCCAATGAATGTATCCAGGCTAAACATCCACCATATAGAACACAAGAAGAGAAAAGATGATGATCAGATGATCAGAAATGTGTCTGTTTTCAGTCATGTTTACATCACTGACTCCTTCCGTCCACGTTAACTCCATAATTCTTGTTGCCTTCAGCTTTGCTTATTGTTAGCTTCGTAGGCTAGACCATGCCTCTGGTTCATGATAGCAAATGATAGGAAATGATAAACCAGTGCTATGTTGAAAAAGCCACGCAATGACAGAAAAAAGGTTGATGGGCTGAAAACGGCATGCAAGGAAAAGTACAAATTTCACCAAATAGATTAAAACTAAAGTAACGAGCCTGTTTTGAAAATTTACGAAGTAGAAAGTACAGATATTTGTGTTAAAAAAATGTAATGAGTGAAAGTAAAACATTGTCCAAAAAATAAACAGTGAAATAAAGTACTGATACCAGAAAAATCTACTTAAGTTCACTAACGAAGTATTTGTACTTCATTAGATACATAAAAAAATAAGGAATTTAAAAGCTCTGGTGAAGAACAGCAGATGCACAGAGTTGTCTTATCCTGAAATGCAAACTGTTTTGTCATCTTCTTTGAGACCTTAAGAAAAAGTCAGCAAGTTGCTGGTTATGAGAATTATTGTTCTTTTCTTGCATCACATAGAAAAAATATGATTTGAATCTGGCTAGAATCCTGCTTTATTTTTGCATATACAAAATGACAAGTTTTGCAAAAGTACAAAAGTCAATAAGGCATCATTTTTTTCTTTTCTTTTTCTTTTTCTCTTCTGTGTTTCCTGAGATTGCTTATCTGCAGGGAACTATAAAATATAATAAAGTTGAAAATGTTTCAAAACATATTTCTAAAGGTTCACTACATGTGCAAGTTCCAGCCATTTACTCCATTTCCCAAAATGCATTACAGATTCACAAGTAGGTTGAAATGCACTGCTTTTCCAGCCAGCAGCTGTCATTTCCATATTCAAGGTCATCTGACTTTTTATTGTACTCACCTGCACTCAATTACATACACCTTTAAATATCCCCACACACACACACACACAAAAAAAAAGTTATGCTTTATGTGACCTCTCATGATGATTCCGAATGTTTTTGTCAGTGGTGGGCGGTCAGGGCCAGCAAAGCCTTCTCTGCTGGCCTAAACACTATCAGAAGCACTGACTTACATTTACAACCTAATTTCTAATATTTGTTCCATGAAATTGTATTAATTTATTCCCAACAGTTTATTCTTTTCATTTAGATTTTTTGTCCAATCAGATTTGAGCCTTTATGTGCTGCCATGTCAATCTAATCTGCCCAGGGCCTTCAAAGTCAGTAGTGAGAATATTAGCAATGGATCTGTTTCTTTAACCAATAAGATTTTGAATTCGCCTCACAGAGCCAACTAGCTGGCACAGAATAGCGTCAGCATTTTTCCGTCCTCTGATCGATTGGTCAGAGGGAAACTGTTACAGCCAAGTTCGACTGGCAAAGCACATCTGAAGCGCTCTGCACACATTAATACATCTAAGTTAGACTTTTTTATGCCCACAATGGCTGACGGAGGAAGAGAAATTTATTTGGTCTCGGACATACTTAAAAATTCATTTTCAAGAAAAGCTAGACATCGTGAGGAGAGGTCGGCCAAACAAGGGCTACCTTGTGTTGGTCCATACGGACAACAGGTCGATGGTTCCTACATCAAGCACCAGTGGGGTCTGCGATCTTGCCTCCTATACAAGCTGGCACATCAGATCCTCCTGTGTGCCCAGGGAAAGCTGCTCTCCTTGAGGGCAGCGTATATCCCAGGCCACTTAAACGAGGGAGCAGACACCCTCTCGAGACAAGGGCTGAGGCCCGGGGAAAGGCGACTCCACCTGAGATGGTGGAGCAATTTTGCGGGAGATTTTACAGACCTCAGGTGGACCTGCTTGCGACTCGAGAGACATCGTACTGTTAACTCTGGTTCTCCATGACACCCCCAGCCACTACAGGGCTGGATGCTTTGGCACAGGCTGATCCTGTACGCCTTTCCCCATGTAACGCTGCTCCTGGGAGTTATGGAGAGAGTTTGCCGGGACAGAGTCTGTCTCCTTACAGTGGCCCCACAGTGGCGTGGCAGACCTGGTTGCGGACCTGGTAGCCCTTCTCAAACACCTTCCCTGAGAGATTCGTCTCAGGAGGGATTTTGACTCTCAGGCAGGGGTCACAGTATGTCACCCCTGCACAGAGCTGTGAAAGCTGTGGCTGTGGCCCCTGAGGGGGCTACAGCTCCTAGCCTCTGGTCTATCCACCGAGGTGGTAGAGACCATTCTCTAATCCAGAGATCCATCCACGAGGAGGTTGTACACCACAGATGACGCCTGTTCATGGCATGGTGCGATCTGCACCAATTGGATCCAGTTAACTGCCCAGTTGTTTCAGTGCTGGATTTCTTTGAGGAACAATTTGCCAAAGGATTGGTTCCTTCCACCCTAAAAGTCTGCATGTCCGTTATTGTGGCGTACTATGCCCCCCTTGTGGGGCAGTTGCTGGTTAGAACCCATGGTGACATGTTTTCTTCGTGGTACCCGGAGGCTGAAGCCTCTGGCACAAACTAGAGTAACCCTGGTTCACTGAGGTTTGTTAAAACCTGACCAGTTCCACATTAGTTTTAATTTTAGAATAACCTCCACTCTTGTGTAAAGATGTTCAACTAGATTTTGAAGTGTGATTCTGGAGATTTGTGCTCATTCAGCAACAAGTGTGTTAGTAAAGTCAGATACTTATGTAGGTGAGGTGAGGAGGCCTGGGGTGTAGTCAGTGTTCCCATTCATCCCAAAGGTGTTCAGTAGGATTGAAGTCTGTGTTCTATAGCAGGCCACTCAAGACCTTCCACTCCAAACCATGTAAAATGTATCTTCATGAAGCTAGCCTTGTGCACAAGGGCATGGTCAGGCTGGAACAGGTTTGGATCTCCTAGTATGAAGAATTTACCCAAGCTACTGGAGATAGAGGCACAGTCAGGGAACTCTCTGTGTCCGACTTTTAATCTTTGCGTATTTTTCTTTCCCAATAACAAACTAACCGTACAATATTTTTTCCCCCTCAAGAAATCCATGCATCTCCAAAATACACTTAAGGCACTATACGGCATAAACGAGTAAGGAAATTGAAAGGAGAAAAAAGAGGAATAATGCAATTAGTAAGAGCACTCGGGTTCTAAAGATATGCAAAGAGTATGCGAGTGGTGAAACAGTGCAAAAACTGCAAACCCTGCAGAATCTTATTTCTCACAGGGGCAAAACAAAAAAAGGGAGTGAGAAAAAACAAGAAGAGTGTGAAAGAAGTGAGAAGAGCTCCTTTATTCAGGGAGTCAGTATCTCTCCCTTTCTCTTCTCCCTCTGAGGAAATCCTCCCTCTCGTTTCCACCCTCGTCTCAGGACAGCCAAGAAAAAAAGTGCGGCCTCGGAGGTAATTAAAAGTAACGAGGAGTTGCCGGTAATAAAAAGTCACTTATTTTTGGGGTGCAAACAGCTCAAAAGGAAAAAAATAAATAAATAAATAGAAATCAGTGAACCAAAAATAATGGTCTATAAATAAATAGAAATATAATTAGGTGTCGAATTTAACACAGATTGAGTAGCTGGAGAGTTTCCACTTCATTTTCTGGTAGGGTTTTTCATACGATGTCAAGGTTGCTTGCATTGATAGCATTCCAGCTTGCTGGTAATTTCAGTGTCTTATGTTCAGTGCTCACTTGAAAGTGATGCTGCTGCTTGGCACTAAATGTGCTCTGATTTTCCGATGAGTGAATAATTATTATTATAAACAGAGAGTTTATCATTATAAACAGGCCTCAAATGTGTCCCGTTTGTCAGGGATCCAATGTTTTGTCTTCTTCAGAAAAGAGGGTCAAACCGTGCTGAGTTGACTGCTCTCGTGTGCAATTACTCCAAAAATTATTCATAATTATCTCATCTTAACATCTGCCTCTGCAGAAAGGTTTCTCCACTTAAAGGTTAACAACACTGGTCTCTCACACACACACACACACACACACACACACACACACACACACACACACTATAAGTGACACATACTAGACTTGTATACTAGAAGACAAAAGGAGGGCAGTTGCTGCCATTGGTATCACTGTATTAAAAAAGCTTAAAAAATACTCTGATAAAATTTGATAAAATGCCCCTAAGGTTGCCTATACAGCAGCAAGAATATACTGCTGTCCATCGAATAGGAAAAAAATATCTACACAGTGCTCTTATTTACAAAAAAAAGTGAGGAAATCAAAAAAATCTAATCAAATCAAATCAAAGTGCCCCCTAGGTTGTCCTGACAGTAAAGAAAATGTATTATAGTGCAATCTAGTCACAAGGAAATATTATGAACCAACCTTAGTGGTGTACCATCAGTAGAAATTAGCTGGTGCAGTGCCCTCTAGGGTGATCAAGTGCCCTCTAGGGTACTTTAGTGCCATTTTTGTGGCCTGTTTGTGCAAGAGAACTTAGTAATGCAGTGCCCTTTAGAGTGCTCTTCCAGTCAAAAAACATGATGTAGTGCCCTCTATTGTGCACCTACATATGTATGAGACAGTCTGATGAAGTACCATCTAGGGTGCTGCTACTTGCAAGAAAACATGATTCATTGATCTTTATGGTGTCCTTCTAGTGAAGAACATGTACAGTTGTAAAAACAATGGGGTGCCTTATAGGATGCCTCTTTGTAAAAGGAAATGTTTGTGTGCCCTATAGGATTCCCCTATACATGCAAAAAAATGCCTTCTAGGGTGCCGTTTGATTACATATAAGGCTAAGGAGAGTCTTGCCATGACAGTGGAGGATTCATGATATAGTGCCCTATAGGCTATCTTATGTATGAAAAAAATTTCCTTATCTATGTGAGTGCCTTTGATGCTGTAAGAGTGGAAACATTCTGTTTCTCTGAAAAAATGAATTACTGCATGAAAGAGCTGGTCAACAGGTGTGTGTGTGTGTGTGTGTGTGTGTGTGTGTGTGTGTGTGTGTGTGTAGACAAATAGCCAAATACAGGTTAAGTGCTTTATTTAATGGTTACATCAAACATCAGAATTGGGGAAATGTGGTAATGGTTCACAAAAAGAACACTTTAAGCAGACAAGCTTAAAAAAAAAGGTAACAGTAACTCAAATAATGTATGCAAAGATTTAAAATAAAGTTATTGAATATTCAGTTAAAATTAATTTACACCCCAAGACCCACAATTTAAGGCCATGTCCACGTTTGAAAAAGCATATTTTTCTCTCCGTTTTGGCCTTCTGTACACACTGAGACGGCCTTTTCAGTCATTGAAAACGTAGCTTTTTGATCCAAAAATATATTTGAAATTGATATTTGTGGCTATATTTGAGAAATGATAAAAAGCCTAAAAGTAAATAAACGCTAGGCAGAAATGATGCATGTCATCGCATCTTACATTTTATTCATTCACAGTACGGGGCCGTAAGCGTTTTCAGGAATTTCAGTGTGAATGCGCTACTTCTGTGAAACGTGTGGTCGCGTAGCATTTTTAGACAAAAAAAGCACATTTATGTGTAGACATTGATTAAAGAAGAAATTAGCATTAGCAGAAAGTGCAAATGACTGGCACTTGAAAAACATGTCAAGAATGTGCATGAGCAGTTGGCAACCTGAGATCACGAGGCAAAACTTCAGAGACTTGGTGGGCATGAAGCAGATGATATGTTGGCCGTAGCCTTGGGTCAGATAAGGTGGTAGAGAACAGTAGGGTATGTAGATAGAGCACATACTAAGCTGCCAAATAAGTTAGTTAGAATTGTTGACATTGTCTTTTAAGTGAGGTCTTGTGGTGGGAAACATTTTGACATGGTTTGTCATTTCCTTGAGCACTTATTAACAAAACATACACAGACCTAGTTACGCATATACTCTTTACAAACGTGTTGAGCAGAAAAGCATCGCACAATTCACAAAATTTGCAGCCTGGAGGTGGATATGCTACAATTTCTGGCTTATGCAAGCTACAGTACCTATAATTCACATTAGGGAGCGTAGTATACCGTACACACATGTTTATGTTCTTATCATTTACTGTATGCTCAAGCTAATCATTAATCAGGTGAAAATTTGGGGTTAAAAAAAAAAAAAAAAAAAACAGTTTAGTGTATTTTAAGCCTAGCCATGCAATTCATAGACAGCTCTCATCTGAATTCTATTCTGCTTCTCTCCCCTTGCTGCAAGCCATCAAAAGATATTAAAGACACAAGAGGGCGGGCTGCTGCCAGCGCCTTTGGAGGGGGAGCAATAAACAACGTGGCAGTGTCAGGGATGTCATAAATCAAAATTCTGAGATGACTGCTGTTGGACATTTTTCACTGCTATGTTTTTTTGTTCCCGGCCCTGCATAATGGATGCAAGAGTGAATATAAAGTGGATTAGGCTCCTGACTTCACTATGGTTTACATTCATTCGTTTTCTCAGGAGAAGAGAGTGTGTGTCTTGCTATTTTTATTTATTTTTTTTTTTGGCCTGTTTTTTTTTTTTCTCCTGTTGCCCCAGGTGTCAATGAGTTTGAAGGATAGCTAGGCTTATGAGCTGGGTTTTAAAGGCAGGCATGAGTTTGGATTAATAAACATGGGCACACTGCCTGGCTGTTTTTCTCGCTCATTGTTTTCAAAGACAGTCACACATCCGGGAAACTGCCACAGCGTTGACATGAGAGCGCTCTGAAGCATCACAACCGTTATTCCTCCTATTCATCTGTTTCTGTCAAGAACTTCTCCGCTCACTCCACTGAACGGCCCTGGCCAGACCACATTACGAAGATTTCTCGGAGGACCTGCTTCCTTTAATATAGATGTATACGTACATGCTTCACGCTTATACATCACCCAGAGTGCATATTATACATCTAGGATGTGTAACAGGCGCAGAGGGAGAAACGAAATTGTAATAAGGCCGGGCGATAATGGAAAGCGCCCATTGTGTACACTAGTTCCTTCTCAAGACCTTGGACAGCTGGCTTTCAGCTGATAAAACTGCCAGGCTAAATCTAAATTCGCAGCAAATACCATACTCAAACAAAAACACACAAACGCATATATAGACAACACACACTTACACACTCAAGCCAGACGTAGGCAGCCATCAACTGCCTCCTGCTTCCTCTATCCTTTTTCTCCAATATTTTATCCCCTTCCTGTTTCCTCTTATTAATTTCATTACCAATTCAAAAAAGAGCTAATAATAATCTCCCAATGTGTTTCACTTGAATATGCTCTCATGGTCATTGAAGATCTCACAGATAAAGGTCAATCATATGATATTAAATTATCTTTTCATTGTCCCAAAGGGTGCAATATTTCTAATCATCATTGGAAAATTGATGTTCAGAGGAACCTTAACTCAATTTAATTCAGCAGTTGAAAAAAATAACACTTTACACTACATGAACAGAAGTTTGTGGACACCTGACCATAAGATTAGTATGCGTTTTTAGAACATCCCTTCCACTTTTAGTCCCTATTTGCTGTTATAATAATCTCCACTCTTCTAGGAAGATGTTCCACAAGATTGTGTGTGAGGTGTGATTTGTGCTCATTCAGCCACAAGGGTTGTAGTAAAGTCAGGTACTGATGTAGAAGAAGCCTGGGGTACAGTCAGCATCCCACGGAGTTCAATCCCAAGGAGTTTAATAGGTGTGAATTCAGAGCTGCAACAGGCGACTCAAGATCTTCCACTCCAAACCACGTAAACCAATGGATCTTAATTTATTCCTCTTCTACTACAGGAATTTATTTATTCAGAAAGATATTCTACTTTTTTTTTATGGTTTATAGTTAAATTGAATCTTGTAGAACATGCATGTGTTATGAAGCTTAGGCAGTTGGATGTAAGTCTGTGCTCAACCGATAGAAAATTGAAAAATAGCAGGTAGAGGTTGAATGATCAGGCACTCAGCAGAAAAGCATGAACCTCCCAGTATGAAGGAAGCGAACTCAGAAGTCAGTAATGCTTCACAGGGATGTGTATGAGAACCCAATGACTGCATGTAAGTGTGTGAGTTAAACACACACAGAATGTGAGATGGATGCAGGAAACTCAATAAACAATGTAACGTCTGGACTGGAATTGGATGTTAATCTGTGATGTCTTCCTGGAATGGTTTTAAAGCTCTGACACTGGAGACTCCTTTCAGTAAACTTAACTGCATCAAAAATTTTAGGCGATTCATATAATAACAACACATTTTAAATCATTTCTCGTCAGATTTATGTGAAGAGTCTGCCAGACAAATCCCCATGAATTAGTTGTTACTATGGAAACTATTATGTATTACAATGAGCACATTAATTTTAATGCGGGTTGCAGCAGCTGTTACAGAAAATGAATCAACAGTGTTCTGGTATAAAATATACACGGAAAAGCATTTGTGCTATTGTCTGCAGCCATCATTGACCGTGATGTATGGTATAGAGCGGTGGGGGGGGTGTTATTGTTGGCCCACAATCATGGGCATACAGTATGTGATACAATGCACATGAGCAACAGTCGATAAAAGATGGTTAGATTAAGATTAGAGGTTAGATTAAGTGTGTTGGAGGTAGCACCATGTGTTTTCCTCTCTTCCTGAGTATACAATAGATGTCATGTCGATAGAAAGGGGCTCTGATAACTGAGTGGGATTAAACAATAAGAAAATTTGGGAGATTTCTTTTCTCTTTAGCGTGTGGTATTATTTGTTGTAGCATTTAGTTAAAACAGTAATAATATATATATATTTTTTTATCAAATTCACGCAAAAAATTTAATATTTAATGGTTAAATGATATTTAATCCAGTATGTAATGTTTTGCATTGTAATAATGATGATGATTATTATTATTATTATTATTATTATTATTATTATTATTATTATTATTATTCAAAGAACATTTCTCACACCAGAAAATCCCCTTCATCTTGAATATTCCCTGAAAAAAGTGAGTTAAATTGATTCCTAGAGCTTTTTGCACATTTCTATTCATTTCATTCCAGCAACCCAACCCAACCCAAACCCAACGTTGTAAATCTGCCAAGTAAACGTAATCAACTGCGAATATAGAGCCCAAAAGCTAATGCTCCTGAATTTATCTATGCAGACTTAAAACTGATCACACAGGCACATTACTGTCTCTCTAAACAGTTTACTGATGCTCAGTGCTCCTCTTCCACCAGTAACACATGCACAGTGGGCTGCAATCCACATCCCCTTTCCCTTCACTCACTCCACTAACTGCACATTAATGCACACTTTGATGCATTCCCTGCTCTGAGAAAAAAAAACAAAAACAAAAAAACACACACGCTACATAATTTACTCCCCTCTACCAGGCAAGCTTATGCAATAATCATGCATCTCCTGTTTATTGAAAGCACTGGCTTTAATATCCCGCCACAGCAAATATATGGGAAGACGAGAGAAAGAGAGTGCGGTCGCGTGTCTAAATGGAGCATTTAAACAATGTTGTCTGTGCATCTGCTTTCAGTCAAATAGGGTCCTTAAAAAGGAAAAAAGCTTTCAGGAAATTCCCAGAGCAAAAGCAGAGATCTCCAGCAGGCTGACGTCGAGGCCCACGGGCAGCGTTGTTTACACCCTGAGGAAATGACGAACATTAATATGCTCTCAGAGTAACTAAGTGTGTGGCATTTATTAATAATCTTTCTGGATACGTTTGGTTTTTAAAGATGGCTTTGAAATGAGAGGCCCGCTTTCTTTCTTTATCTGTTTTTGTATTAAAGGATATCTTGGCCCTCGGGGCTGCAGTAAAGTTTGTAGGCGTGCGAGTGTGTGCATGTGTGTAAAAGAGAAAGAGAGAGAGAGAGAGAGAGAGAGCAGGTGACAGCTTTCGTGCCATGTGTCTGACTCTGTGTGCATTCAATTGGCTGTCTCAGTTCATTTTGACGCTCCGATCCTCTATAATTTCCCATTTACGTGCTCTAGTAGAACACTACATCTGCGTTTCGATGCCATTCAGGCTATAAAGAGGCCGCAGTAAGGGAGCAGTTTCCTGGGCATGGTGCCACCGATCTGCCGGCAAAAACACTGATGTGTCCTGAGCCTTGACATTAGGACGTCTGTCTCCCTTGTCATCAGTGCTTTAATTGAGACAGCCAGGTGCAAACAGCATGTAATCCAGTTTGTCAGCATTTATCTTTTTTTCTTCTTTTTTAATTGTACCCTATCGACAAGCAGTTCAGAATTGGAAATGTGGTTTAGATGAGAGAACGCAAAAGCCATTTTGCAGTTAAAAATGTATGGGAACTTTTCATTCTAAAAAGTTGAAAACATTTTTTTTTGGTAAACTAATCACAAACACAGTTCCAGTTGAATGGGTTTGGTGCCTGCATAAGTTTGGCACTGAGAGAAATTAAAATGACTCAAGGATGGCGGAATAAGCACTGTATGTTGCATCATACAATAAATAAATAAATAAAAATAAAATAAAATAAATAAATAAATAAATCTATCTATCTATCTATCTATCTATCTATCTATCTATCTATCTATCTATCTATCTATCTATCTATCTATCT
>JAAIIK010000054.1:1656201-1672485 GCA_014706435.1 Silurus glanis
AAGTCCCCAGCTTTGTCATGTTTTACAAAGAAAAGCGACAGAAGCTGCTGTGAATGCGCTTTTAATATATTGTTTGGGGAAACTTCACAACACAAATGCACTGATAAAGTTTTAATGTGTAATAGGGGGTGGGGAGTAGGGGTAAAATGCAGGCTTATTCATTCTATTGACTTTTCGTTGCCTCGTGAGCACTTTTCAGCCTGCTTTCTTTTCCTCTCTGCCGGTTTATACCACTTTCCCAAAAAGAAAAGAGAGGATAAAAAAAAAAAAAAAATCATTATTGATGTTGGGGTATTTGTTATTGTATTAGGTCGTAGTTTGTCACACCAGGGGAACTGAGCCGTCCTTCTCGCGTGCATTGGAGCTGGCGGCAAGGGTCCTAATGGAATAAGGGAGTATCGAGTAGTACAGTGTGTCCTTGGGGCAAAGCAAACATAATGTAGGAAAACACTCTTGAGACAAGAACAGGGTGTGGAGAAAGGAACACAGAAAGAGGACGGGATGGAGGCGGTCATGCTTCTTTACCGAAGACATAATGGCTGTGAGTGATTTACTTCGAGCGCATCCACTTCTTGAAATTTAAAGTTACACACTATGTGGTCAAAACTTTGGTGCCATAAAGTTGAAAGCAAACAAATGTATAAATTGTATATTACCTTTTAGGTAGTACTTAAAAAAATTCTGTAATAATAAGCATACCTAATAATGTCTCTCCATATCCCATTCCATTTGCATCTTCTTCTTCTTCTTTTTTCGGCTTCTTCCATTAGGGGGCGTCACAGTGGATCATCCGTCTTCATACTACTCTGTCCTCTACGTCTCTTTCAACCCAACTACCTGCGTGTCTTCCTTCACCACATCCATAAACCTCTTCCTTGGTCTTCCTCTTTTTTAATGTCCAATGGAACATGTCCAAACCATCTTAATCGCACCCCTCTCACTTTGTCCCCAAAACGTCCTACATGCGATGTCCTTCTAATAAACTCGTTTCTAATCCTGTCCATCCTCATCACTCCCAACGAAATCTTCAGCTCTGCTACCTCCAGCTCCACCTCCTGTCTTTTACTCAATGCCACTGTCTCTAATCCATACAACATCGCAGGTCTCACCACAGTCCTATAAACTTTCCCTTTCACTCTCACAGATGCTCTTCTATCACAAATCACTCCTGCTATCACTCTTCTCCACCCACCCCACCCTGCCTGCACTCTTTTCTTCACTTCTCTAACACACTCTCCATTACTTTGCACTGTTGACCCCTGAACTCCTCCACCTTCTCCACCTCTTCTCCTTGCAACCGCACCACTTCACTGCCCTCCTTCTAATTCACACTCCTTTTCCATTTGCAGCATTTGGCAGAAACCTTTATATAATTATAATATTTATACAACTGAGCAGTTGAGGGGAAAGGGTCCTTGTTTAACGGTCCAGCAGTGGCAGCTTGGTGGAGCAGGGAATTGAACCCATGGCCTTTTGATCAGAATTTCAGCATCCTCACCACTAAACTACTGTACAACTTCCCAGTCCCCTATTTTTAAAGATTCTCATGTTTCTAAGATATCAGTATTACTGTTCCCTTTTGCACTCTGAACTGCATCCAACCCAGCCCTAATTCAAATTTTAACCCTAATCCTCTCTTATTCATCCATCCATCCATCCATCCATCCATCCATCCATTCATCAAAACATCCATCCATCAATCTTTTTTCCTGGCCTGCATGGCATTAAATAATGAGCAGCATGCAAGGCTTGGATGAGATATCAGGCTTTGAATGTTATTTTACTGTTTTGTGTGTAATGGGTATTGGTGACTAAATACAAGTTAAATGTGTGAATGTCATTTGCAATGTCAAAGAAAAAAAAGGTTCCTGACTTTCTTATTCTTTTTGTGAAAAAAAGTGAAAGAGAAAATTGATCTAAATACTGTGTGTTTATTGCAAGAGGTGAAATTCTTTTTTTTTTTCATATTAATTACATCTTTATTTATTTATTATTTATTAATTTGTCCTTTTTTTACTTCAAGTGAAAACCTTCTATTTTTCTAATAAGTGTTTTAAAAATTCTATGCAACATCATGGGAACAAATGATAGGAATTTTGATAAGCGATTTTGTTTGAGAATACATTACATATGACGCATAAAAGCGTAATAAATAGGTTAAAAATGAAAATTTAGATTTTTTTTTTGTTCCTTTATAATTTCATGATCAATAGCTCAAATTCCATCATCAAGTTAACTCTCAAGTGCACAGTGCTATCCTCCATTTGTAAATCTGTATGTATATTGAGAAAGCACCATTTTGAGGAGATGTGTTAAGTATAAGCATAAAGCTCACAGCAGAATAAAACTTTTTGCCCTGTACTGTTGGTCAGATCTGAGATTCAGGTTGCATCCTTCCCATGGTACATCTCAATCCTTTAGACCTTCTTCTCAGGTCTTGTGTGGCCACTCTCTAAGATCCGGGTAGATCTGGCCAAATCCTGGATGTTTGATGACTCCTCTGATGTTGTTTATTGATTGGGTTTTTACTAAAAATGCAGTCCTCGGGCAAGGTTTAGCTAAAGTCCATGTTTAGTCATTGAGATTTCAACATGCTGTGATCTACTTTGCAGTTACATTTTCTCTTCTCGTAATTCTTTTCTAGGATAGTGTGAACATCTTCAAAAGGTGTCTGGTTATTAAATTTAGATGTGTTTTATTTAGATACATAGCACGGAAAAATAATGAAAAAACATTTGACTCTTCAGTATCTGAGTTTCGGTTAAGTTATTCTGAGATTGTATGTCTCCGTCCTGTGCTACTCAGGACAGATATCAGAAGCTGGATATTTTATCTGAAAGGTCTTTTGTAGAAAATGTTTTGGAAGTCTTGCCCTTTGATTTTCAGAGGCATCTGGCTCTCAATTGGATTATTACTAGCATGGTTGAACACTCTAAGCCAGGGTTGCTGGTCCCCTAATGTCCACCTCTACTGGCAAACCAAAAACGTGAGACATCGAGATCAAAAAACAGTCACCATCTGTGGCGTCTCTGAGGAAAAGGACTTTATAAGACTCGGCTTCAGAGCCGTGCCTTCTGGTTATTATCGTGCATTTCTTCTTGATCAGAGAGCCTGAAATACCAGCAGGGTTTTTTTTTCCTTTGCCGAGATGATTGAAGCTGGATGAGATGTGATCCTATAGATTTCTTAACATCTCTCAATGTGTCTGCCTCTAAACATCCAAATATATGTCTTTCCAGTAAGACTCAGACATTTCTAAGTGTCATAATGGTCAGTGGTTTATAACAGGACCAAGGCTCTTCTAAGCAGACTCATGGAGAGCGTGGGAGAGTGTCAGGAGTCTTAAGGTTTCAATCTACAATGGACTGTACAGCTGTGTGAAAAAGGAAAATGTGAGGAAGAAGAGAAAGAAGTGGCAGATGAATGGAAAGTAAAAAGTCAACACTTTCTAAAGAAGTGAGGACTCAGCAAGAGAGGAGGAAAAGGCTAGAAAAAAAACAGGAGGCTTGTATGGTGGACAATCCAGATATATAATAATGCAAACGTGTAATAATTTATATGGTGAAGCTTTATAACAGTCAGAGGTAAAGCTTTAACGATATTTTAGTTTTTTGAATATATAAAAGAAAGAAGAAAGGGTTTTTTGGTAAAAGGGAATGATTTTATTTATTTCATATTAACAGTTTATAGCTGGTCTAAAATAAATGATGTCCATTTTGTGGACATTTCACAACATTCGATGTAACTCTAAAGAATAAAAGTTACAATTTATTATTTATAGAATATTGGCAAACTTGCAGTGACAGTACGGGAATAAAACACGTCAAATCATACTGGAAAACTTGTTAGTGTTAACATTAGTTCTACTTTGTATTGGCCTGTATCACACTGGTTCGTTGCAGGTTATTGTCTTCCTATAACAGCATACACCTGAGTGTTTGATTCATTAGATATTGTATTACAAAGCTTTTATTCAATTGTAGAGCACTCCTGGTCAAATGACATATTTTATTGATTTTTAAAGTAAGAGGAAGTAAACACAACCACTGCAGCAAACTATTTAAAAAAGGTTTGAGCAACCTATCCATTGTAGCGTCTCAGAACATAATAAACTTTTTATACCTATACTCATTAGTTCTTGTTGGGCAGATCAGGAAGAGTATAATGAATTGAATATTTATCTGAAAAGTAAGCTAATTAATGCCTACAAAGCAAAGTAAAGCAGCAGTTTACAGGTGCAAAAAACAGCATGTAAACAGTACAATATAATACAATATAAATAATAAATGGTGGTTGAATAGATTAAGATGAGTATTGTGTGTGTGTGTGTGTGTGTGTGTGTGTGTGTGTGTGTGTGTAGAGTTCAGGTTTTACAGTTCACTAACACACAGTTGTGTGAGTGTGTGCATGTGAGTTTCAGTTTCAATTCAGTTCTGTGTGTTGAGGAGTCTGATGGCTTGAGGAAAAAACTGTTGCACAGTCTGGATGTGAGGCCCAAATGATTCAGAACCGCTTTCCTGATGGCAGGAGGGTGAAGAGTGTGTGTGTGAGGGGTGTGTGGGGTTGTCCACAATACTGTTGGCTTTGCGGATGCAGCATTTGGTGTTTATGTCTGTGATGAAGGGGAAAGAGACTCCGATGATCTTCTCAGCTGTCCTCACTATCCTCTGTAGGGTCTTGTAATCCGAGACGGTGCAGTTCCCAAACCAGGCAGTGATGAAGCTGCTCAGGATGCTCTTGATGGTCCCTCTGTAGAACATAGTTGGATAGGGGGAGGAAGATGAGCAATTCTCAGTCTTCTCAGTAAGTAGAGGTGCTGCTGGGCTTTCTTGGTGATGGAGCCGGTGTTGAGTGACCAGGTGAAGTTCTCTGCCAGATGTACACCAAGATATTTGGTGCTCTTGACGATCTCCACTGAGGATCCATCAATGTTCTGTGGAGAATGGACTCTGTGCTCTCCTGAAGTCAACAACCAACTCTATGGTTTTGTCAATGTTCAGAGACAGGTTGTTGGCTCCACACCAGGCTGTTAACTGTTTCACCTCCTCTCTGTATGCTGACTCGCCGTTCTTGCTGATGAGACCCACCACAGTCTGGTCATCGGTGAACTTGATGATGTGATTCGAGCTGTGCATTGCTACAAAGTCGTGAGTCAGCAGGGTAAACAGCAGTGGACTGAGCACACAGCCCTGAGGGGCCCTATTGCAAAGTGTGGTGGTGCTGGAGATGCTGTTTCCAATCCGGACTGACTGAGGTCTTCCAGTCAGGAAGTACAGGATCCAGTTGCAGAGGGAGGTGTTCAGGCCCAGAAGGCTTAACTTCTATATCAGGTGCTGAGGGATAATTATGTTGAATGCTGAACTGAAGTCTACGAACTGCATTTGTACGGAAGTGTCCTTATTGTCCAGGTGGGTGAGGGCCAGATGGAGGGTCGTAAAAATTGCATCGTCCGTGAAACGGTTTGGACGATACCCAATGTAAGTGTGGATCTTGAAAATGCTGCGCACACAAGATCTCCCAAAAATATCTCAGAAATAGTATATATAATATTTATATAATTAAGAAAGTAGAAGTTGCTTGAAGTGTTTCAAGCTTTCAGTGCTCGACTGCCTTTACTGCACTCCCAAGGCCAAGAGATTAAGCCACTGATCTGGACGAGTAAATCAATTAAGCTAACACGCCTTCACAATCGATAAACAGCAAAGCTCCATCTATATTTCACCTCCGCTCTTCTGCTATTGTATATAAATGCCCTTTAAATCACCTTCAGGCAGATGTACAGAGTAAAAAATGAAAAGAAAAATAATATAAAATTTAACTTGTCTGGTTCACCTATGACTATTACAATAGAAGAAGTATGGTGTACAGAGGCCAAGGTGCTGAATGCAGCTAAATAAAAGAGTCAGGATTACAGAATGACTGTCAATAACTTGTGATCCTGATTCCCAAGGCTTGATTTGTATTACTTTCTTTTTTTTTTGTATAGCTGTCTAGCTTGTCACAGGCTAAGCATCTGGGACAGACATGTGTCTGAGTCTGTGGCAGGAGCAGTCAATGAGACTTTGATTTAAGCGTCTGAAGTGAAGGACTGATGGATGGACCTTCTTTTCATACAGAAAACAAATAATAACAGGAAAAAGTAATAACTACAGAGAAAAATCAAATTTTTTTTTTCCCCCTCAAGAGATGTCAACATAAGGCCAAACTGTGCTGTGCTGTTTACTTTGTTCTGATATTTTTTGTCTTATTGGACCGATCAGAATTTGTATTGTGTATGCAAACCTCTGTTTATCACATACATGAATAATAAAACCTGTGTGGACTAATGGAAGAAAAATAAAAAATTAATAAATGCTTGAATTAATTCATAAATTCAGCTTGTCATAACATACCTGTACTAATTGGTTGGGCAAATAATTTAAAACTAGGAACAGTTTGAGGATTGGATTAATGACTTTAGAAATTAAACAAAAAAGAATTCTCAATACTCTCTTACAGCGAAAATGAACACCCGTGACTTGGCGCTCTGTGTTTGTGCTCCTGCAGAACACAAAATTCAAATGAGAAAATGTCAGATATCTGTCACTGCCAGGTACATCACCCGGGGAGAACCCAAATCAGCTCGCGTAGCTCTCTTCCTCTGGTTTATTTTGGAAGATCGCCGTGAATATCAGCATATGTTTAGCTCTGAGTGAAGACCATATGTCCCTATAATTATAAAAAAAAAAAAAATGCACAATGATTGTTTGGATATTTTGGTACATAAAAAGGTAAATTTTTTTATTTTTTTTAATTATGCCATGCTTTTGTGATTAAAGTATAATTCATGTCTTAATGATATTACATTAAAAAAATATGCATATTTAAATATAAAGAATTAAACATATACACATTAGTGTTCTTTTAAAAAAAAACATGGAAGGATATTCCGGACAATTTTCAAAAGGGATTGTGAATTGTATTTGCAATTGCGTTTTCCATATGATGACGCAAAAATTGTGACATAATCTTGCGAATCTTGCATTACCGTCTGCTTTTTCGTTTTTGCGACGGTCAAATTTTAGTTGGAAAGGCAAAGTTTATTTGCACTGTCCCATGTCTTTCGAGTTATGACCATGTCATATTTAAATAACAATAATAATCATCACATTGGCTTTTTCACTTTCTCTGCGTCACGTATGTAACCTGCCAAAATTCGAATAGAATCACAATTCTGATGCCATGCATTGAAAGCTGTTATTGACAGGGGTGGGACTATATTATTAGGCATGTGTGTATTGAGAAGTGACATCACATCACTGGTCGATGGCCAAGAGGGGAAATGGCAGATTTCGAGGAATGTTTGAAACAATGGAGGTAGTCGGTGAAATTGTGGAGGACATTATGGTGCTCACGCAGCAAGTTGATGACAGTTCATTCATACAGTAAGATTTCCTCTTACTCAAAAGACATTTTAGTTTTGGACAGATTAACTAGTGAGTTTGTGGCCTTGATGAAAAGCAACATTAGTAATGTTGTCTTTGTCAACCTAAGTGAAGTGGCTAACGGGCTTCTTGCACGAGCGTCATAATGTCCTCCACTTGATTGACAGCTTTCCGCGCAAAGCATCAAAAATGCAAACGCAAAAGGAATTGCGATTCTATTTGAGTTTTGGCAGGCTACATACACGGCGCCGAGAAAGTGAAAAATCTTTTTTATAATATGACATGGTCAGAACTAAGGTACAGAAAATACAGTTACGAATGGACTTTGCTTTTCCATTTAAAATTTGCCAGACAAATTTGCAACAACGCAAACGGTAATGCAGGATTTGCAATTGCGTTTGGAATATGTCTCAATTTATGCGTTCACATATGGAAAATGCAATTGCAAATACAAATTGTTTTTTGTGTATTGCTTTTCATTAGAGCTAAATGCAACCACTACACTTCTTGCAGCAGACCCACCATTATATACGCTTTACCTTGAAATACAGTATCACCATGGATCATTTTTTGTGTTAATCTGAAGAAATCTATAATATTATTGTCAGATCTTAGTCAGCTGGAAACTCAACAATCACTACAGCCTCCCAATATGGCAGACATAGACTACAACTCCCAAACCTCATACATACTCCCGTGTTCTGCTCTACACCCACACATTATTAAAGAGTCCCTCACATTGACTCGCTGCAAAGTAAGAGATTGTGTAACTAGTTCCATAGATTTACTGAGGCATTTATTAGTGTTGATATCACTTTGCAGAACAGTTTTGACTGTCTTCGCATCCCTGTTTTGCCTCTCTGGATAATGTTTGTTCAGTGATGACCAGTGAATTTGTTTTGACTGCGATTTAAATTACTCTGCTTGGTTATTATTGGTCTTAAATTGCCCTTCCAGCTGTTTCCGTGATATTCTGTCATCTTATGTTAAAATTATAGGTTATGAAATTGTATATTTGTTATGTTGCACACTCTACCATTCACTCAAACTGTTACTGCACATTCATTTCTATGAAATATTTAGCCTATTCCACAAGTCCACTTATTCAACCAGAAGCTGATTGATACCTGAAATGATTTAAGGTTATGGGGAGATGAAAAAGCAGTCTTTATTGCAGAGGCTTATACTGTACGTGATCAGACACATACAGGAACAGCAGCTAGTATTAAACATGTTGTGTGACCTGAACAAGTCGATTATAATGTCATTTATTTATTGTTTATATGTCTCCACACTGACTTCATTGACTGGATTCTCAACTCAAATGATTTAATTGACTTCCACGGAGGTAACAGTGACCAGTGTTCCTGTCCCCTTTCTTTCTTTGAATCTGTCTGATTCATCCCAAGACCCTACATGTGGATTGGCGAGCATTCTGTGCAACTGGGGATGGTTCCACATCAAAATCCTAAAGAGCAGCACAAGAACTTTGAGGATGGATTCGATCCGTAATTAATATCAACAGTCTACAACAATTGATCAGTACCACAGGTTGCATGAACAGTTTTGCATTGAAGCGCCTGCACACCTCAACAATGATGGACCTGTAATGAATGGACATTTGGTGCCATCCTGATGAGGATGGGTTTCCCTATTGAGCCTGGTTCCTCTCAAGTCATCTCAGAGTGTTTTTTCTTGTCACGGTTAATATTTTTACATGCTCATTAGGTTAATACGATTATTTTATAACCTTTTTATCACTGTAAAGTGATATAAATGAAATAAATTGAATTAAACTGATTAATGTTTCGCGTACAGCAAATGGCCAGATAAGAAATGCATAAGATTCGTAATGAGTGTTTAAAGAGTTTTGGAAATACAAGGAGCACTTTATAATAAAATAAAAGTACAAGAATTTATTTTCAGTAGGACTCAAGTGAAGTGTATGGTAATGCACTATATTATTATTTAAGTAGTGTAATAAAAGTATTGTTACCTCAGTTCTGTTCATGCCTGCTTCTTCAACAGTTACATTTAGTTTCAATGTTGAAAAGTATAAGGAAAAGCAGGTTTCAGGGCATTCAGGTAATAGACTCAAACAATGGTAACTGTGGTAACAATGATAACTACCAATTTAGTTATGTGTAATGCACAATTCAATGGAAACACCCCGCTGAGGCAGCAATACAAGACTGTGTGTGTCTGGAACTTCTCATCTCTGGACTATAATCGCAGAAGCACTGACTGGAGCTGCTAGGGCGGAGGCGTGACCAGTGTCCAGATGGTCGGCTGACACACAGTTGTGTGTAGGAGTTGATCATCTGCTGCAACAATAATGACACATCATATTCCCCCTCGGTGAAAACCGTCCTCTCTCCAGAGAGTCCGTATCACAGCTGAGATGGGTTCTGCTCATACAAAGGACCTTTCTCTGGCTTCTTTGATCCGTGAGAGTCTCAGGTTAATAAAGTCGAGTCGGTACAGTCTCACATCACTGACCTGGACAGGGAAGTCGAAGTCGAGGCCTCCTCCTTCCATGAAATTTCTTCTTTCAAACCATGCTTTTATCCCAGGTCAAAAAGGATGAGGCATTAGATATTAGATACACTGAGAAAAGGGTCTCGTTGCTATCTGGTCTAACTGGCTGGATGAGTGATTAGTCTTCAGTGCATTCTTCTTATTATTTAAGCATCAAATCTCAGAATAATCTTGATGTTGGCCATGTGCTCAATAAAAAACTAAGTCGTGATGAGTGAACTTATGAGTGGGTTATAATTATAGTGTTACCAGCTCTGAATGGATAAGTAAATTATCTTCATGGGTCTCTTATGTGTTCTGTTAGATGTTCTTACCAATGCTAGACTGCTGCATTTCAAAAATGACAGTTTTCCTTTGAACACTTTCTTACATTTTTGGGACAATGCTATTATTGAGTATTTTCGGATATCGTAATAGTGTGATGATGAGGGTTCCCTGGTGGTCTAGTGGTTAGGATTTGGCGCTCTCACCGCTGCGGCCCGGGTTCGATTCCAGGTCAGGGAACCGAATCCCAGCCATTAGGGTTGCACAAGCCAGTGCACTCTTAGTGCTGGTCCCAAGCCCGGATAAATGGGGAGGGTTGCGTTAGGAAGGGCATCCAGCGTAACGCATGTGCCAAATTGAACATGCGGATCACGAATACGGATGATCCGCTGTGGCGACCCCTAATGGGAGAAGCCGAAAGAAAGAAAGTAATAGTGTGATGATGCCTGAGTTACTGTTGCCAGTAAAATAACATCTCAAAGCACTTTGAACCTCTTATATTGCAGCAACATGGCTATAAAAACAATAATGAACATGTTACTACTATAGAAACCTTGCAACACCTTCTGCCCAATCAAAATTGAGAATTCAACAGGCCTATAGTGTGAAGACTGAGAGTTAACAGATTGCAATGTGGTGTAACAGAGATACGGCTATAATTTGAGCCTGATGTTTGATTTCTATTTCTATATTAGCTTGTAAGAGCTTACTGGATTAGCAAAACTGGTTGTTCATTTGTGACGTTCGTGATGTGACACTTTCAACTGTAGCATCACACCAAGACCCATTTCATGGCTGGATTCGCTGATTGAGAGTATTAAGGGAAGGGCTAGGGGGGTGTGAGGAACTGACATGGCCAATAACTTTCATTACATAGCCGGAACCTTGTCTCACAGGCTAATTAATTTTCCATGATTATAGGCCTGATGTGGCCCAGAGTGCAGGTCTAATCCTGCTCTAATCTCCCTGCTTTTACACAAAGAATGCTTGGTTGGCAAAAGATGGTGGGAACTAGGTTGTTTTCTGTATGATTGATTAAGTTACGTGGGGCGGAAAAACTGCGTTGCGCTCCTGAGAGAGGCACTGCTTTACCAAGATAAACTGCTGCATCATCTCTGCGAGGGATCACAAAAATGGATTTATATAATGTTGCCGAGTTGCCCATGCGCTCGGCGGGCTTACGACAGATATCAGATTTATCAGATGCCTTTCCTCAGCTGAGCTTTGTTCCTCAGATAAAGTTCTCCGATAAAGTAATCGTGTGCACACGTAAAACTCTTGCATATATTAATATCTGATAATGAGATTTGATAAACAGATGAATGTAAAAAAAAACTTCACCCGTGGCTGAAAGGCAAGATGACGATATAAAGTTAATCGAATACAGGAAATGGTTAGAGCACCACCTACTGGAATGATTTAAAACTTCATGTTTTTGTTTCATTACAGGATTACAGTAAATGCCCTAAATGTGGAACATAAATGTGTCTGAACAAAGTTTGGGTATAGAACTGTGTATATAAAACCTGTTTATATAGAACCTTTCATTATTTTAGAATTTATTCATTAATTCATTAATCTCAAACCCTCTAAAAGAAAAACTCCTCCTTGAAATATTTAATTCATATGTGACTTTTTCTTCAGTTCTGGTTGTTGGAGAATCTTTTTAATATATTTGTCTGGAACCCTAAACTGAGTTCTTCCCTGTTGGAAATGTTTACATCCTGTGAATCCAAAAAAAGAAGGGTGATGGCATCACATGAGTTCTATATGTAAGCTGTCTGGTCAGTCAATGTAAAAAGGGGGTCAAATAGTCTTACATTTGATGACCATCCCTTGTGAAGTCTTTTTACAGACAAAGAAAATGAGCTTACATATATAAAGCACAGATTGTTGTAAGCTATATTTTTATTGTCTGGGTTTTTTTTTTTTTTTTTTACTTTTGTCATTTGCTCTTTTTCAGCAGCTGGAGATTTCCTTCCTTTGTCTGTGATACACATTTCCAAGACTATACCTGTGAGAGTGTCCTTAATGACACAGCTCACTTTGTGAGGCTGCTACTCTTCTACCTCGTTTTCTTTCTTTTCTGGTTCGTGTGTATTTGCATGTGAGAAAAACACATGGGTATTCTCTTTGTGTTGCTCAAGATCCACTCTTATAAGCACCAGTACTCACAATGATCTCACAGGCTTACAAACACACACATTCATATTGACACAGAACAAATTACAGGCATTATTGCACTCTGAGGACAGATGTGATGATCTCCTTTTGCCAGAACGTTCATGCCAGAACACTTCTTTGAAAGAAGAAAATGCTCTAAGAAGGCTGCTATGCTACAATTCAACTAGCTTGTTGTGTGCCATTGAGATTTCTAAGCACCCGAACAGAGATGGAAACAAAAAGTGTCCTAGATTTGAGCAGAATTCAGGCAGAGAATGCTATGATTCAGCTGTAGTCACACAATTTTCTCTCTCTCGCTCTCTCTTTCTTTCTCTTACACAGTAAAAGCGTGACATTCCGTGGACTTCAGCCCGAGAGATTAGAGCAGGTGCACTGTTGCAGGTAAATAAGGTCTAGTCTTTTGGTAAACGTGTGCAGCATCACAAGATACATTAGAAGTAGATCCAAACTACAGGAAAAGTTCGTTCCTCTTCAGAGCAACCGGAACCTTTCACTTTGAAGTTTGAGTTATTGACAGAAGGGGTAAGATGCAAGGGTATAAACATGGCCACGCTTTTATTTGGGAGAATCCAGAAATCGTAATAAGAATCCATAATGAGCATTGGCTCTAACACACAGGCAGGCTTAGTACTGTATATGCCTAATCGAGAAAGTAAAATGGAGAATGTGAACTAGGGTTCAAATCAGGAATTACGATCAAACATAGATAAAAAGTTTTGGACTTAGTTACACGAAAGTATGCCTTGAGTATACATCAAGAAGACCTGGTATATGTTTGCAAACTATTTAAAGAGTAACATGGAAAAGGTGAGCACAATAGGGTAACAAAACAATGACAGGACAGGAGCCGAGACAGAAAACAATATACATTATGTACTCATCAAAATGGTGTTAGTGTGCCAAAGGGAAGAATCTACAATATCGTTTGTTGCTTTTCTTGTTACTGTTGTTGTTATTAAAATTTCTAGCAATGACTTGTTCAAAATCGAAATGGAAAACTGCCATTAACCAATTGTTGAAGAACTGCTCTCTGTATATAATATTAATCCTTCAGATTCTACACATTGCTGAGATCAACTAGAAAGTCCACTATTTGGGTTTGTAAATACGTCGCTTGGCAAAATGCAAAGATTGATAAGTCATTCAAATTATACCCATGATGTTGTTAAAAAGTAAAGTTTCCCCGTGTACAGATTTCCCGGAAAACTTTTATTGTTTTTGCCAGCATGTTTTCATGGTGTGCAGTTAATTCATGCAAACTGAATTTAAAAGCTGTGACAGGTTGAAAATAAGGGCAGAGCAAAAGTTCAAACATTTTCTTATGACTTCATTTGTGACATGCTGTGGACTTCAGCCTGAGAGATTAGAGCAGGTGCACTGTTGCAGGTAAATAAGGTCTAGTCTTTTGGTAAACTTGTGCAGCATCACCAGATACATTAGAAGTAGATCAACAGGAAAAGTTTGTTCCTCTTCAGAGCAACCGAAACCGGTTGAAAATAAGGGCGGGGCAAAAGTTCAAACATTTTCTTATGACTTCATTTGTATGAAGTCAAATCCATTTCCACTGATTCATTTGAATATCATGCAGATTTCTTATTGATGTCAGGGTAGAGTTATCTCCATAGTCTCCATACTCTCTATAGTCAGGGTAGTCTAGTTGTAAACTAGTTTTTGTAGTCTCCATCTCCATTGGTTGGATTCGTTTGTCTTTGGGTTTTCCAGGTGTCCTCTGGTTTTCAATTTTTCAAGTTGTGTTTAAGGTGCTTTAAGATTCCAGTAGTATTCCTGAATAATTCCCTGTGTCTCCTGGAAAGACTCTGGCTCTACCAAGCCAGTTAAATATTCGGGTTGTTGATTGTTTGTTTTTGTTCATTTCCTTTCTTTGACCTGATTTACTCTCTCCGTTCGATCTACTCTGTTCTATCTCTTAGTATATTTCAGTGGTTTTAAAGCATGAAACTACACACAATTTGAAAGAAGTTGCAGAGGAAACTGGCTTTAAAAAAAGAGTCAAAGTGCAGCTGAATACATGTGTTTATAATGGACATGCAGAAGATACCAGCTGATGGTTGCTGCCCTCAGCCTCAGCAAGGATCCTAACCTCAGCTGGCTAGTAGAACCATTATAGTATTATTGGGTACATTTCTTAAAAGAAAGTTTGTTTGCGAACACCATTGTTTTTTTTTCCCCTGATGCTTTTTTTCTCACAGTGTGAACACACAGCTGGGTTGCAGACATATTTATGGAGAAAAACTACTATTCTAAAAGGCAACTGGTATCTGCAAGAGCTCCAAAAGTCATAACATATATTTTTGTTGTTGTGGCTGTTGTTTTAAAGTTCAGACACCAAATATTATTTACAGACTAATTAAAAAAAGTTTTTAAGTCTCTAAATAACCCAGACACAACAGAGAAAAAAAAAAGTAATGGTGAATTTACACCAAGCACTAGGATTGTTATGCAGAAAGTGTTTTGGAAAAATAATTAACTAATTATTCTGTTTTGTGGTTATGAAGCATGTCTGCTGAATTATATTCAAACTCTCTGCAGTTTGTATTTTATTTTCCACATCTAGTTATATTACATTTTTAATATAGCCTGGAATAATAAACCACTACAGCGAATGTATGTCTCGAATCTCAATGATGGTAAGATATGTAAGAGTCAAGGAGAAGCATGGTAAAAAAAAATGGAAATCATAGACGTGAGCTTGGATTGGAGGAAAGGTGAGAAAAACAGGGAGGAGATGACTTGTTTGCTGAATGTCAGCTCTGTTTAGTTGGATTCCTCTCGCAGTGATATGCGATGGAAAGCCTCGTAGCAGGACTGAAAAAGGCCAACATGATACTCAGTGATAGCAGTGAATCAGTCAAGGGCAGACAAGCCTAAACTCTAAAATCACTGAAAAAGTATTGATTTGTTCATTGTGAAATGACATCTCATTTGTGCTTATTTTGGATGCTTAGAAATAACATTAGATGATAATGACACTGCAGTGTTTTTGTGGGACACTTTTAAGGGTACAACTGGAAATGAGGAAAAAACTCAAAACCTATTTTTTTTTAACTACACACATACAAACAGACGTGGCTCTCTCTTCCCTCTTTTATCCTTACATCTGCTCCCTGAAGACACAGAACATTCATAAGCAAAATCTTGCACTGTATCATCATCAAATCATCACCACTCACTTCTATAGCTTGTCAACAGGCTACCAAATTAAAGATTCAAATTAAGCAAGACTAAAATGCAAACACATTTTTCAAATCAACAACACACTCGAAACAACGAGAAAGCACTTGAAAAGAATTTACAGTACGATGCATTATAACACTAGAATCTGCTGTAATGCACTATAACAAAAGCACTATTCTTGATATCTTACAGTACATTAAATCAGATGTCATTCTACATGATATAACCTAAAATGAAAAGATTTTATTATAATGAGTTATACATGTAACTAATTATGAACTGCTTACTATACAGACATATCCTAGGCATTATAATGCACAGTATATACTACAGGGTTGTGGGGTTCTAAAAACTATTAAAAGGTTCAGGCTTGTGGATAACAGGCCCAGTAGACACATTTGTTTTAAGGATGCTATATCATAGGTAATACCAAAATGTTGTTTTGTGGATATTCTGTAAAAATGTAGCTGTAAAGGAAAAACAATGTGATATGTGGATATGTTGGACTTCTGATTAGAAGTTCATGAGTTCAAATCCTAACACTACTTTGCTGCCACTGCTGGGCCCTTGAGCAAGGCCCCTAACCTCAACTGCTCAGCTGTATAACTGAGATAAATGCAAGTCACTTTGGATAAGAGCAAAATGTATAAATGTAAGGGGGGGGGGGGGGGGGGGGGAG
>JAAIIK010000054.1:1677466-1694876 GCA_014706435.1 Silurus glanis
GTGTGTGTGTGTGTGTGTGTGTGTGTGTGTGTGTGTGTGTGTGTGTGAATGTGTTAAGACAGAATAGACAGCATTTGCTGACTCTCTAATTCGACTTCAATTTGGGCCAGATTTGTTGTTTTGCGAACATTAGAAGAGACAATCAATGCCCTTGAAAGGAACTCAAGGCAAATCAATAATATGCTAAGTCTATCACTGCGCTCCACACTACATCCCTGTTTGTCTAAAGATAAACAAATGGAGCATCTAAACTTGATCTCTTTTATTCTATTTCAAAAAGTTTGGTAAAGAAAAGGATCTCTGTTGCTGCATGTCATCTGCAATGGGCTTGAAGCTGAGTAGAAAATCCTCCCTGGTGTTTTTTAATCAAGGTCTGGACTGCAAGTGGGTGATCATTTCCTTTATGATCGGTCGACACCATGGGTATGAAATTGGTGCTTACAAAACTCTGCATAGGCAACAAACAGGTCTAAATGGCAACAATGTTTATCAGATTAATGATTAGCTTCATTCGTCTATTTCCACTAGCACTATCTTCTGTAAAATCAGATACTTGTGTGTAAACAATTACAGCATTGTTCAATTGTTTCAAAAATTTTCAATTACAATAGACTACATTGTATTGGTAAACATTCGTTGACACCTGGCCATACGATTGGTGCTTTTTGAACATCCCATTCCACATATAGTCCCCATTTGCTCTTATAAAAAATTCCACTCTTCTGTGAAGATGTGCTTATTGAGATGTTTGCTCATTCAGCCACAAGGGTATTAGGAAATCTAGGTACTGTTGAAAGTAGAGACAGAAGCCTGGGGTGCAGTCAGCATTTCAATTCATCCCAAACTTGTTTAATAGGTTCGAGGTCAGAGCTCTACATTTGGCCACTTAAAGTCTTCCACTCCAATCCATGTAAAGCATATCTTCATAGATCTTGCATTTTTCACAGGGACCTCGTCATGCTGGAAGAGGTTTGGGTCTCCTAGTTCATAAAAGATTTTATGCTACCACATCCAAAGACATTCAACACAATTGTGTGCTTTTAATTTTGTTGTACCAGTGTGGGGAACAACCACATATGAATGGAAAAGCCAGGGGTCCCAATACAATTGTCAATATAGTGTATCAGGGAAAAGAAAAAGTTAGATTAGGGTCCACCAGCTCAAGCTCAAATCACACCTTGGTTTGGCAATTTGATTTGATTTTATCAGAGCCAGGTCTAATTGAAAACCTGTGGAATGACTTGAAGAAGGCTGTGAACAGGACGTCCCCATGCAATTGGATAGCTTTAGATCATCAGCAAGGATGATCATTCTAACTAAATAGATACATTCTAAATACAGTAGATGTGTTAACATGGTAGACTCTCATCTGTTCTTTCTTTTATTTTATCCCTACATGTTTCTGTTTGTTTTTCACTTGGTTGCTTCAGTATATCACATTAAAAACATAACAAGATCTAACATGATTTATCTTGGTATCATGTTATTTTAATAGGGGTGCATATAATTTTGAATTCCACTGTTTAGGATTTGGGTTAAATCTAGGTAAATGTGCACAGACGAAAGAGGACCTTTCCAATTGTGTAAGACATGGGTTTAGTGGGTGGATGTTCTACATGGAGTCTAGGTAGGTGTACAGATGTGTGTGAATAGGTAAGTCTCATCTCCATACATTCTGGTCTTGGAGCTCTCATATGACCAGGATTTTGTGTAAAAGCTATCGCCTTGACCTTTACTTGACATGGCTTATGAAACACAATGAGCACTTTATTCCCACTGAAATTGAATCACGCTCATGTGCAAGCCAAACATACATCTTTCTAGTTTTCTTATAATTATTGTCATTTTTATTTAGTTACTTTTTTTTTAGGATTGTGTCCTGCCCATTATAATTAGCAAACTATCATTATTATATATTAATTTATTTATTTTTTTTTACATTTTATTATTCTTTTTTATTTTATTAATTGCTATAACATATTTTCCTTTATCAATCTTCTTTCCCACTTAATTTTTTTTTTCTTAACATATGAATAGACCATATATCGACAGATACCATGTACCATACGTTCCTTGTTCCTTGATGTTTCTCTTTTTTCCTATTCTCTCTTTATGATCAGAAATAATGAAATAATCTCTGAAGCTTCTACAGAGATGTGCACTTTCTCAACAAAGTTGGCTTAATTATGAAAAGCAAAAAGGCGCATCCCATCACTTTTAATGCGCAAATCCGATTAAGGCGCAATTATCTGGTTGGGAAGTACTGGAAAATGTAGGACGCACTATAATCGGGTGGAAAACTGCAATATGCAGCCACCTAGAATGGCAATATTTCAATAATTTTGTGCCAATTACATTGGTTTATTGAGTATTTGCAGTTCTTTGTTTATTTAATTATAGCTATTTAAAAACAAATGACTGCTGGGGCATTTAAGATTCAAGAGTTCTTCAGGAAAAACAGGCAAACTATTTTGTTGACTGGCTGAAAAAGTGTGTGTAATTTTTACTTTTCCTATTCTTTCTATGGTGTCACTGATAAATTAAGACTTTCTGTTATATATACAGTATATTATTGCACAGCCAACAACATTCACTGTCAATTAGTTTGAAAAAACAGAGTTGTTAATAGTTTGTGAAGCTGCTAACATGTGACGCTGCTAGCTTACGTAGCTCATTACTGCTGAGTTGTTACGATAGTGGTCTGTTGATTTTCAAGATTAGCACCACTCAGGTGGTTAAAAATGTCAATCACCTACAATTCAGTTCATAACTATAGCAATTCAGACTATCAGAAACCAAGAATAAATGATTTTCTGGCATTTAATCTGTTATGCTAAGTAGCCTAACGGTCATTTTCAATGTCCTATAACAACATAATTTGAGAAATTGTTAGCATTAGAACCAAATAAAAGTAAAGCAGGTACATTTGTATGAGCCTTTGCTTAATAATAATCCATACATTTATTGCTGTGCACATACATATGCTTTAGTTTTTTGTTGTTGTTTTTTTTGTTTATTTACCAAATAAATTTTATTGTATTTTTTTGTCATTTTTTGTATATAAGTGAATATGAATGGTGTAGATGTTGGACCCTTTATGTTGCTATTGTTATGATGTTGCAATCGAATAAAAGTTGTAATTCATATTTGCTAATTACTTACAAAGTAGCAAAGTCAAAATCTATAGACAGACAAAATCATTTGCTAAATCTATAACCTTGACACTTTGCAGTATAAAGGAGGTGAATACTGTACATTGCTAATCAGCCAGCTAGCTTGCTAGTAAGCAAAAGACAAACACAGAGGCATCCATGGTTTGTTACTGTACAAATTAAATAGCATTCAGGTTGAAAATGATGTGATTTCTAGTTCCCAGATTCAACTTCCAAACTGGAAGTTCAGCCAATTGGTAGTAATCAGTACTGCACATCTCAGGTCATTTTACACACACACACACACACACACACACACACACACACACACACACACAAAACACGTTTGAAGTGTAGATGTTTGGAGGCAGTTCAGGCACATGGAGGTGTATTTATGTATACATTGTGATTTGTGGATAAAGTCTACTGAAGCTATAAGTAGACTGAGCATCCATTAGAAGGTCCTTAGCGCTGTGTTTTGTTATGTAGCTCTATGTTTTGTGACATGGCACCAGGGTTCTTGTCTCATTTCACTGTCTACTGCGCTAGCTACAGTATATATGGTTAAAATGACAATAAAAGCTTCTTCATTTCACTTGACTTGATAGAGCATGTTTAATTTGATTTCCTTACCACAGTAATAGATTTACATTGATGCTATTCGGCAAATGCCGTTATCCAGAGGGGACTTTCAAAAGTTCTTGGAAGTCTCTATCAATAAATGGATTCTACTGCTTGTTCATTAGAACAGTTTAATAATACCATCAATCTAAAACTTTTGGAAGAAAAAGTTGTAAGAAATAGTTAGTTATAGTAGTGAGAGAGGGTTTTTTTGCAGGAAAAAGTAGGAAGAACTTTAGAAGTTATTTGAAAACTGCTGAGACTCAGCTGTTCGAACATCAAGTGAAAGTTCGTTCCACCAAGTCAGTGCTAGAACAAAGAGCCTCGAAGCATGTCCTCCTCGTACCCTGAGAAATGATAGGACAAGTCAGGCAATGATTAAGGATCGAAGGGAGTGTGGTGCACTGTGGAGTGAGATAAGTTGCTGAGAGCAAGCGCCAGTGTTTTAAATCTAGTGCAGGCTGCTCTAAAATGGCAGTGGAAGGTGCATAGTATTGGGGTGGTGTGGAAGAAACCTAGGAATGTTAAAAGCAAGTTATTTAGCTGCATTATGGATCACTTGTAGAGGTCAGTCTTGAGATGACAAGGGACTGAACAAGCACCTGAGTGGCCTGTGTGAACAGAAACAGACAAATTCTTCTGATAATGTAAAGGAGAAATCGACATGAGCATGTTGGATCAGTAATGTGAGAAGAAAAGGGTGGTTGATTGTCCATGGGTGATAGAAGAACTATTGACAAAGCATACCGCAAAGAGCGCCAGACAGGTTGTTAGCCTGGTTTACAGGTATTAAACATTTACAGTAGATGCGTTTTCACTTAAACGAAGCAAACATATACAGTCGAGCACAACAAACTGAAGAAGAACCAAAAGTTGTCATTTATAGCAACAGCACATTGCATGTGTGAGGTTTGGCAGATGCGCCTCTTTAGCATGAGGAACAAAAATGGACAAATAACATATGTTAAGGTATTAATGGTAAGAAAAAAGATAGTTATTTAAAAGTGTTCACATTCTGCTATATCTATAAATACGCCAGATGTCAGAAGCTTTCTGTAAAGGCAGGAAATGTCTATACTTATTTTTTTAGGTTTTTAACTTAAATATGTAAATTTGTATTTCTGTTTGTGTTTGTGTGTGTGTGGAAACATTAATTTCTTTATTTTTTATTATTTTATTTAAATTTAATTCCAAAATAATAATGTAGAAAATAATTAAACGGATCATATAATTTTTTATATATATTCATACGTTGACACACATAATAACATTATATCTCTATATTTAACATTTTTATATTTGTAATATGATATTAAGTTTTGCTTTTCTTCTTCTTCTTCTTTCGGCTTCTCCCATTAGGGGTCGCCACAGCGGATCATCAGTCTCCATACCACCCTGTCCTCTACATCTGCCTCTTTTAACACAACTACCTGCATGTCTTCCCTCACCACATCCATAAACCTCCTCCTTGGCCTTCCTCTTTTCCTCCTTCCTGGTGGCTCCATCCTCAGCATTCTTCTACTGAAATACCCCATGTCCCTCCTCTGCACATGTCCAAATCATCTCAATCTCGCCTCCCTCATCTTGTCTCCAAAACGCATTAAGTTTTGCTTTTAATAATCAGAAACAATTTGTTAATAATTAAGAAATATATATGCAATGTATTGAATATTTTTGGATTTGTTTTTAAATAAAACTTTGAGCCTTTCAGTCTTTTCTTTCATTGCAATAGATAATTTATCTGCATTTATATATATATATAGTTTTTTTTCTATCTTCTTTTCACAAGGAGTAAAAGATTTATGCTAATTAGTCCAATACTAACCACCAGCTGTTTCATAATAATACATATTCTGAAGTATTTATCTGATTTACTTTTCACTAACTTCTATTTCATTTGATCTCTAGACCTGCAGACAGTCATCCATAGTTTTCTTTTTTATTTATTTATTTTACATTTTTCATAACTCTAATTAGGTGCAGTGAGAATTTATTTTTCCTCCAGGGCTAAAGAGCATCTGGAATTAACATATGGAGGAAAGTGTTATAGATTAGCATACATCATTATGTGATGATTTGTTACATGATGATTTGTTATGTAAAAAAACTTATTAATATGCGTAAAAAAAAAAAATATGCGCGTTCTGACAAGTGTAAATAGTCTCTGCGTTGTGTGTCTTATTTAATGGAATCAAATAATTTTTATATTTAAGGCATTTTGGTAGATGCCTTTATTCTGAGACTTAAAATTAAAATTTTCTAATTTTTACAACTGAGTAGTTGAGAGTTAGAAGCCATCAACTCAAGGGCCCAAAAATGGCAGCTTGGTGGTGCTGGGTTTTTAACTCAACCCTCCCATCAGATGTCCAACAGTCAGTTGGAAGATCAGAAGTCTTAATGTCTAAGCTACGACTGCATTAATGACACATTACATATTATAACAGTTTACAGTTAGATTCAGTTTTATGGAATGTCCAAAGAGACAAGTCAGTTTCTGTTCTTATTTAAATTATAGCAAAGAAGAAGTCATGCTCTATTTTTCTCTTTCTCACACACACACACACACACACACACACACACACACACACACACACACACACACACACACACACACACTCTCTCTCTCTCTCTCTCTCTCTCTCTCTCTCTCCCCCCCACTATTACTATCCCATGCTAAGGAACCTTGCAAAGCTCTGTGGCTGTTATGAAGTGCTGACAACCGAGACCTTTTTCATTGAATGTAAAAAAATCTTTCCTTTCCCAATCACCAATTACATGTTTTTATATAAAAAAAAAAAAAGTAAAAAAAAAAAATAAAAAAAAAAACTTAGCATTTTTACAATATAAAGTTTGATGCACTAGAATAATAAGCACTTATCTGTGCTGTGGTACAAGCATCTAACAGTTTCCTATTAATGTTTACTATTAGTAATTTGTTTATGCTTTAATATACAAATGATCTCACTGAGATTGGTGCACTAATTTAGGGCTTACATGGGCTATAGCGAAAGATCTTGAGTGGCCTGCTATAGAGCCCTGACCTCAACCCTACTGAACACCTATGGGATGATTTGGAACGCTCTCTGTACCCCAACGGCTCCTCACTATAAATGCTAGTGTGGCTGAATGAGCACAAATCTCCACAAGCACAACATGTAATGGAACATCTTCCTAAAAGAGTGAAGGTTATAATATTAGCAAATTGAGACTAAATATGGAATGAGCTGTTCAAGAAGCACATATCAATATCAATATGTCCATATTGTGTATTTGCAGCTATTTCAGGTGCAAGTCATGCAATCATATCAGCTAAAAGGTTTTTGCTGGAAACTTTAAAGATGTTTAAAAATGTTTTTTTTTTGTAAATCCCCCCACCACCACCACCGCCATTACCATCACAATCACCATCACCACCACCACCACCACCACTACCACTACCACCACCACCACTCTCTTTAAACAGTGCAGCAGGAATTACAGCTGCAACTGTAGCATCTTTCCTTATCGCTCATATGCAGTTTATTTCTTCTATAAGTGTTTTTCGTAATGGAAAATTGAAATTGAGTTAATGTATTAAATATGGCTTGGGGAAAGAGACATGCATCTACACTTGTATAAACACCGCCAAAATGCGTCTGAGATTGTAAGTGCGGGTAAAAATAATTATCCACAATAGGAATTAATCATCTGAATGAGCGTTAGCACTTGTGTTTACTGACAGGTTTATGTTCCAGACGTGAGTGGCCACTTTATCACTGGCTGTTCAAACAGTTCTTTATTGGCATTGAGTTCTGAGTTTCTGTGTTTGGGCATTATATTAAGTTTGATCACCTGACATAAAAAAAGATGCATTAAATTTTAAGTATTTTCCATTACTTACTGCTCCTGTCATTTTATAACAGTATCGTTCATAAGTACAATTGCATACATTGTTTAAAAAATCCATTATTGTGTCTAGTGATATATTAGATTTTTTTATGTGTAAATATTTGAAAAAGCTAATTCAAGAAAGTCAGATAAACAATATGGACAAAGGTTTTGGACACCAGACATTTTCCAGCCATATGTAGAGGTGGCAAAAGTACACACATCCTTCACTTAAGTGGGCTTGGGACCGGCACTGAGTGGCTGGGGATGGTTCCCTGACCGGGGATCAAACCCGGACCGCAGCGGTGAGAGCGCCGCATCCTAACCATTAGACCACCAGGGGACCTCCTGACTACATTTAAGTAAAGTACTTAATTACTACAATTAAGAAAAAAAAAGTACAGACTACATTTTTCAAGTTCAACACAATCATGGACAAATTTGGACGCTTTATGGAAATGTATGTTTATTTTTAGTGAAACCAAACTCAACATAGAGCATGAAGACGAAATATTCTTGTACATGTTTTATAGTAATTATGGGGTTTTAAATTACGGAAATCATCATGACACAAAATGGAATCTTTGCTGTTTCCACACGGACGGTTAATGAGGTGATACCAGAAAAAATTTACCTCTTCTAAATTTCATACTAATTACACAATCAGAGAATATTTGTTTTCGATGTGATTCTGTTTATTTAAAATTATTATTATATTGTCTGTGAGGCAAGTATTCACTGAGATTCAGGTTGTTTTATTTGTGTCTGTGAAGAGAGATGACAACAGAGAGCGCCCCCTGTCTGTTTTCTTTATTTTACAAAAGCAAAGAAATTTTGTTGTTATTATGAGTGTATACAAATAAAAGTAGACCGTTTACAGATTTGTATAATGTATTGCTCTTATCTGAACGATTAAAAAAGTCAGTAATTTTAGTTCGTTTTGGCGTTATGAGGAAAAAATACCACAAATACCGGCGTGTTTGTCGACCCTAGAGGGTTAATTGTGTGCATCATGGCAGATTTTGGGGCTGATATATATGTTTACTGATTAAAGATAATTTTTTTGGTGGAGTTAATCTATTTGTTCATATCTGAGTAAAGAAAGGACGTCGTGAATAAACATGTTGAGCTGAAGGTTTTAATTTCGCCACTTTTATATTTATTTATTTGTATCGTTAATTAAAACGGTCAAACAGATAGCGCGTTAATAGATTAGTGCCGTTAAAATGAATTTGGGTGAACACGTTACGATTTAATTTCGACAGCCCTGATTAATATATTAATACAAAACAAATTTCAGATTTTGTTACCTAATGAATGTATCCAGGCTGAACATCCACCATATAGAACACAAGCAGAGAAAAGATGATGATCAGGTGTTTAGGAATGTCTCTGTTCTCAGTCATGTTTAGATCACTGAACTCCTCTGTCTTATCCACAATAGCCCCATACTTCTTGTTGCTTTCTGCCACGCTTGTTGTTTGCTTTATAAACTAGTCTACGTCTGTGGTCTGTGAGAGCCAGGAAATGACCAGTGAGACAGTAAACAGGAAAATGCTGTGCAATGAGAAGAAAAAAATATTGATCATGTCACCAAATAGATTAAAACTAAAGTAATGAGCCTGTTTTGGAAATTAAAGAAGTAGAAAGTACAGATATTTGTGTAAAAATGTAATGAGTGAAAGTAAAAAGTCCAAAAAATTATTATTTGAAGTAAAGTACTGATACCAGAAAAATCTACTTAAGTACGGTAACAAAGTATTTGTATTTTGTTACTTCCCACCTCTGATATGTGGTTCTTCCCCAAATGGTATTGGATGTCTTTGGATGTGAGGCATTACATTTTCCTGTCACTTGAAATAGATCCAAACCTGTTTCACCATTACAATGTATTTGTGGTTAGAGTGACGTCCATGAAGATCTGGTTTACTTGGGTTGGAGTGAAAGTCTTGAGTGTCCTTTTTAAGTGATATGAGTTCAACCCTATCTAAGATCTTTGGGATGAACTGGAATGCTGACTGCACTCCAGGCCTCCTCAAATCACTTACACCAGTACCTGACTTTATTAAAACCTTTGTGGCTAAATGAGCACAATATTCACAATCCAGTGGAACATCCTCCCAGAAAAGTGGAGGTTATTATAACAGCAAATGAGGACTAAATGTGGAATGGGGTGTTCAAAAACACATACATATCTCAAGGTCAGACGTTCACACACTTTCGTCCATATGTGACCAAATAGCTACACAAACACACAAAAACAAACACAAATAAATAAATAGACTTAATTTTGCAAGTGAACAACCACAAACATGTATTGTTTATTTATTTACTGGGACCTAATTTTATTCAAAATGCAAACGGCACACTAAATATGAGTTTATGCAAGATAGTTTTATTTATTATTTTTAAAAATTAATATAAGTGAGCACAAGTTACCATGGCTTGCTCATCAGGGATAAATGCACACCATTCACCTTAACTCTTAAAATTCTGTAAAGCTGCTTTGAGACAATGTCTGTTGTGAAAAGCGTTATAGAAATAAACTTGACTTGACATTTTGTACAAGTACATTTTGTTAAGTTTATTGTATTTATGCTGAAGTTAATGGTTAGTTTTGCTTTTCATGTTAAACTATTTAATTTATTGATGCCATTGATTAACAGTATGTGAAGTGTGGTTTTGGATAAATGAGGACTGTTAAAGGATGATATAGTGTTTGCAAGGTATAAAGGCTGGTTTTGCACAGTATATGCTGTAGACTGATTGGCTCTCTGCTGCCCTCTATGGAATTAGGACTGAACCACTGGTACTTTCAGACCACTTTGGACTAGTATACAGTGCAACCTTGATACTTGCGGGGGTTACCTTCTATGTCCCTTTGCGAATAATCAAAAATGGCAAGGTTTTGCCTCTCTCCATTTGATGGTTCCTTTTTTAAGGGGAATTGTAAATGTACTGTTAACTCAACAAAAACTGAATTACTTGTCATAAACAAGTTACTACTATAAATGTATAATACAATTGTAAATAGTTTTTTTTCATGTCATTTATTAGTACAAACTCTTTTTAAATGTTACTCCGAACTTTTGAGCCACTCCTGGTGTTACTTTTAACTATCGTGAGGTGACAGATCTGAGGACTGTCATCTTCAACAGGAAGGCTTCAACAAAAAGGTCCTGACACGGGACTTTCTGGGGATCCGGCCGTGAAGGGGCGCTCTATCCAATGCCCGCCCTGTCCCAGCCCCCTCAGGGACCTGGTCCATTAACCCTGCCACCCTCGGTGCTTCAGGGCATGGCCAGCTCCAGCGAGCTCTCTCCTTGGTCTCCAACTGGCATCGTTGTGGTCCAGGAGATCTCGCCACCCCTAGTGCTGTTTTAGGGTGCTGCCATGGCTCTAGCCACACCGGAGGTTGATCTCAAGAGACAGATACCCCTAAGGCACTTTCTGGAAGCTTGGAAAGCTCGTTCAGATGTGTCTCAGTGGGTCCTGCACACTGTGGAGTGAGGCTACTCGATTCAGTTCGGGTCTCCTCCGCCCTGTTTTCACAGGGTTCTTCCTACCCTGGTTGGAAGCTAGCAGGCTCTGGTCATGGAACTGAAAGTAACACTTTACTGAGGAAGGAGGCCATCAAAGTGGACCCTCCATCAGAATGAGAGTGCGGGTTCTACAGCCGGTACTTCATAGTTCCCAAAAAGGATGGAGGGTTGCATCCTATCTTAGATCTATGTCAGCTGAAACGCCCACTCATGAGACTCTGTAATGGAGTAAGCACACTCTTCTCGGTGTCAGCCTTAAACCCCAATGCCTTAATGTGGGCGAGAACGACATCTCGATGCCGGGCCGCAAACTGCTCTGTGTCATATGGGGCCACAAATCTCAGTGTCATATGATATTTGTCTACTTTGCGCGCGCAGCTTTCCCCTGCCTGCATTGTGGCTATCCTTACAGCCGTCAGGAAGGTCAGAGAAGTGCAGCCTTTCACTGTCAAGCAGTTCCAGAAACTGCTAGGGCTTATGGAGGCTGCAGTGTGATTCCACTTGGCCTGCTGTACATGAGACCCCTTCAGTGGTGGCTCAGGACCCGTGGGTTCTCACGGGGAGGCAACCCCATTTGCACCATCAAGGTCCCGTGGAGCTGGACGCCATGGCTCAGGCGCGGCTGAGGCTGCGTCTGTATGCCTTTCTCCCCGCCGTGCTGCTTCCAGGAGTTCTGGAGAGAGTTCACCGGGACCAAGTGCGTCTTCTCCTTGTAGCTCCAAGGTAGCTCCGAGCAAACTATGGTTCGCGGACCTGGTAGCTCTCCTCGAGCACCCTCCACCTGTGGAGGCTTCAGGGGGCACAGCTCTGAGGTTCTGGTCTTTCCACCGAGGTGGTAGAGACCATTCTCCACTCCAGAGCTCCCTCCACGAGGAGGTCGTATGCCCCCAGGTGGCATCTGTTTTGCTCGTGGTGTGAGCACCTCCAGCTGGATCCAGTTTACTGCCCGGTTGGTCAGTGCTGGATTTCCTCCTAGGACAGTTCACCAAGGGGTTGGTTCCATCGAACCTAAAAGTCTACGCATCCACCATTTCGGCTTATCACGCCCCTAAAGCCGGGCAATCTCTGGGCAGAGACCCGATTGTAACACGTTTCCTCCAGGGCACCCGGAGGCTGAGGCCCCTGGTACGACCTAGATTGCCTGGAGGCACCTTTTAATCAAGACCGCTTTCTTGTTGACCATCTGCTCTATCAATTTTATTTTATTTTTTCTATAAAAACAAACAAGTCGTAGTCTATTTAATATTAATATCTATAGCTTTTACAAATACTGGTACTGTTAGTTTTAGTAATAATTATTGTGGTATTGAAAGCAATTGGTATTGTTTTGAAAAACTAGCATTAAACTAGGCAGAAATTACAAAGCTGCATCTGCCTACCATGCTTGTGCTTCCAAGACAAAACAAAAGTTATGACTTTGATTTTGAAAATGACAAAGCACATTTGTTGTTGCTACAGTATTTTAATGCATGTGTTTCATTGTACATAATTACAATAGAAGGTTCACGCCTGATAGTTATACAATAATTAATGACTATCATAAGCAGTCATCCCTTGTAATCATATTCGTAGCCTTCACAGCCTACAACAATGCAATAGTTCTTGTTATTGGACTCAGCGTTTTGCCCCATAATTCAGTTAAAAGGAATAATGCTGCCAATATCATGTAACCCCTTCAACCCTCTGTCTCTATCTCCATCTCATTTCATCTCCAGGTGGAGACCTTCCTGAAGCTTCTCAAATTACACCAAACCATCCACTTTAACTGTACTCTATAAAGTCTATACACATCTGTGTATCTCACTGCTACTCTATAAACAATGTTCTTTATCAGGTTGAACTTTTTGCTCCTGAATGCTGCTAGTGTATTTTAATGTGGCTTGTTTAAAGCCTGCTGGCCAAAGGTTTATTTCATATTATAAGCTCTGCATTTTGATTGGAACTTGTTCAGTAAAGCCAATAGTTTGTGCTCCATATTGATATTAATGACTCGAGCATGAGAAAAGGACCAGGCAGACTAATCCTCAATGGAGTGTAAGAATGTGAGCTGTTCAGTGAATCTGCATATTTTACCATCAACTTGACTTCCTCTTTACTCTCAGGAGTTTGTATTCCTGAGTGTTACTGTTACTGATACTGTTTTTTTTTTTTTTCTCTTTTGGGCTTCATGTGCATTTACCCAGAGTGTGAAGTGAATGTTGCTTAACTTGTGTTATAGTAACTGAAACACTTTAGATGCAGATGAATGCAACCCAGAAAGAGAGAACCTAGGATCAGCTAGTGGGAGTAATGATGCATGTGTGTGTGTGTGTGTGTGTGTGTGTGTGTGTGTGTGTGTTTCCAGGTCCAGGTGAAATGTACAGTTTTATTGACTATGTGTCTATTGTAGCCTTAGATTCAGGGTCATGGCTGCCAAAATTAGAACCCAATGCGATCTTCTGCTGTTGTAGCTCAATCGCCTTACAATTTAAAGTGTTGCACATTTTGAGGTTCTTTTCAGCTCACCGTGGTTGTAGCTATTAGAGCTAACGATTGTCTTCATTTTAGCTTAAACCAATTTCACTATTTTCCTCTGATGAATTATCATGCCAAATGCAAACATTAGCTGAATGTTTTCTTTTGTATATGCATAATTTTATGTGTTGTATGCTGCCATATGACCAAAATTGGATACACAAAAAAGAAATTGGTGTACCAGTGTAATGGCCAGTAAGTGTATGTTCTCTACAATGGTAGAACTTAAATAAATGCATATTAATGTATTCACCTGGATGTTCTGTTGGATACATGAGCTGTTGTTAATCATAAGTCACAAAGGTTTTGAAGGGTTAGGGATACATTTAGTTTTTTTTAAAGATTCTTCCAGAAAATAAAATGACACCAAACATGCCAGGTAAAGGCAATAATTGCATGGTGGCACAGTGGGCGCATGACCACTAACCGACAAAGTTTAAGCACACGGTTCCCTCTGGCCTCGGATGCGTTATATCCGTATGGCCACTAAGAAAAGGGCTGTGATTAAAGTAAAAACTACACATAGACAATAGTCTGATAAATGACCAATCCTTTCACTCCTTGTAGATAATAGATATTATTAATGAAGTTCAGTGTGAATTGCACATAAGTATCTGCAATAGAAGTTCTCTAACATGTTTAACATTACATGCTATATTTCCAAATAAAAATGTTAACCTCCACAGGGTATACTCCAAAAATGTCTTAGTTGACTCAGGTGTCAAGTTAAGTCAAGTTTATTTATATAGCGGTTTTCACAACGTACATTGTTTCAAAGCAGCTTTACAGAGTTTAAGAGTTAAGGTGAACGACGTGTATTTATCCCTGATGAGCAGCCATGGCGACTGTGGCAAGAAAAAAATCCCTTAGATGTTATGAGGAAGAAGTGTGACTCAAGGGACATCACATGAATATGGGTTTACATGTGAAATCTGTATAGTTTGGACATCATGTGATCAATATGTGAACATAAATCATGAAATCATAAAACATAAATAAATGTAAAATATTCAGAAAAGATAAAGTAATTGAGTAAATAAACAACATATGAACGGTTCAATGAGAAAATAACCATCATGTGGAAAAAATAAATAAATAAAAATAACAGAATATTTGAAAAATCGATGTGAACAACTGATGAACGGATATATTAATTATGTGACCATTCACATTTGACAAAAAAAATTGGTTATTTTAGATTTAACACAATCCATCAGTTACCAACTGTATTAGCACCAAAGGTTGGAGAGGAGGAGACATTCGTTAGCTTTATTTAATATTTGATCATGGTTCTTGGTTTATATGTGAAAAACTATTCATTTGACATTATTAAGCAAACTCATTGTAAAATCCTGTCAATTCAGGATTTCAGGAAAAGCATTTAATTACAGCTTATACAAAAATCCAGAGGTGCAAAATAATTGCAATTAGAGATTATCATTAAAAACCTGTTATGAAGGATTTATTACCACAATATTGAATAACAGCAAATAGATTACAGGTTTATGTATTAGGTAGCACAAAATTAAAAAGCACATCATTTTTATTTTACTTTACATATCAAAAATACATCACAGAATAGATTTAAAAAAAATATGAGTCTCATATCAATTATTTATTTGTGAATAAATCTTATTTGTTATATAGTATGTTTGTGAGAAGTTTCTGTGAACTGTTTTGTTACCTTGAATCTTTTAGAAACGGTGTTAAAGTGTGTATTTTAAGTTGAGTATTCCTAACTAAGTAGCACTGTTAATATATTTCAGCATTTTTCTCCCTGAGCTTGCATATCTGTATTTATCTTTTCAAATAAATAGCGTTTAACATAAGTACATGGGAAATGATTATCCTCTTAAACAGAAAATACTATCTACTGGAGCGAAAGGAACTTTATAATGTCACTTAATGTATGATTTTAGTTCATTAAAAAATTTATTAAAATAATTTAGGGATAGTGAAAACTGTGGACCATCTTTCCACCTACACTCCAGGGGGCGGTGTAGTGCTGTATTTAGGCACCCTGATTTATGTTAGAACCAGAATGAAAAGAAAGTTCTTTATTTTTTTATGTAACTGTATACACCTCTTGGTCTCTGAAGGCAGAAAAACTTATGCAAATAAAGCAACTGAATGCTGAATGCTTGCCAAGGTTTCAGGAAGGGGAAAAAATTTTGATTTTGTAGTAATATGAGACGATTTGAGAGGTGCCTGTTCAGCACATTCTGTCTATGAAAATGTTGTGCTGTGACAAAATGCATTAGGTAAATATTTTATCAGGAGTGAACTGTAAAATAGAATATGTATATAAAAAAAGAAGAAAAACAGGAACCCTTTTTAAACAATTTCTGCATTTCACGTCCACACCCATAGGCGTCCATGTTCCCCTAGTTCCTCTTATCAAACTGCATAAATCAGACTGACCTGTCAGGGCAAATGGAGCATCGATATGTAGTGAGGCTCTTGTGGGCAGGATGTGGTGGTGGAACTGGTGTCAGCAGTGTCAGGTTCAGCTTCCTGTGTCCTAATCATTTCAACATGGAGCGCCAGGGCCTCAGCATGGGCTGCTTAACTGCCACCCAGACCCCCCCTCTCTCCCAAATTACACCACCCCACACCCCACTCCACCCCACCCATTCACTAGGGCTACCCATGGAGCAGGCCTTCTCTTTTTCCCATTCTTTCCGCTCCCCTGGCTTCAGAGCTATAAATATTAAAGATCTGCTATAAGAAGAGTGGAGAACAGGGAGGTGGTGAGGAGTGCTGGATGATTTCACAGTCCAACTATTATAACCTGGGGTAATGAAAACTAGACCACTGGGGTGCTGAGCTGAAGCTAAGTGTGTTGCCAATGGGGGAAAGTGGTGGTTGGCAGACAGAAACAGTAAGTTAGAGAAAAATAGACAGAAAAAGTTCTAAAGCGAGAGTAGTAAGTGATTGTAAAGGAATTGTTGCTTATATTTAAAAATCTCTATGTCCATGCTATTTTTGTTACAAGAAAGAATAAATTAGTTTAAAGCTGTCCTCAAATTGACGAACCATACACCTTGTTCTAGAACCAGTTGAGATTTGAAGCCATTCACCATCTGTTATCAAGCTTCAGCAGGGCTCAGGTCTTTCCACCAAAACTCAATGTCCATCTCCAGTCATTACTAATCAGTAATGAGTTAATGAGGGAAGGTTTTTGGAAGCACAAGCCGAAATCTGAGGCGCCTGACTGGGGCAAATGGTTCACTCGACTCCCCTGCTTAATCCGTGGCCTCCCAGGGGGCCGTCTGAAGCATGCTGCACAGACGCGTCAGAAGAGCCTGGGTCACAGGGTCACAGGGTCAGGCCTGCTTCTAACCATTCCAATGTGTGCATGGATGGAGTGAGCAAGGGTGTAACAACAGGGTAGGGTTTCATGCTGACTGACCAGGAAGAATAAAGAGACAAAGCTACACTTTACTACAGCGTACTGTGAACTAGAGGCCAAAAGGCCTAATTTTAATTTCTAAAACAACTAATTTCAAGATAAAAAATAATTTTAATTAATTTAATAATTCATTAATATTATTATTTTATTTTTATCTGGAAATTACTTGTTTTAGAATTAAAATTTAAAATTAACATTGAATTTTCAAAACAAGTAATTTCCAGTTTGAAATAAAAATATTTTAATAAATTATTATTATTATTATTATTATTATTATTATTATTATTATTATTATTATTATT
>JAAIIK010000054.1:1699650-1733531 GCA_014706435.1 Silurus glanis
AGAGAGAGAGAGAGAGAGAGAGAGAGAGAGAGAGAGAGAGAAAGGGATAACATGTTCACCCATGGATCTCAGATAGTGTGTTAGAACATAAGTCTATTTAAGGAGGGTACAAATGGATGCAAAGTCTCCCTAAACCGTGTGTTTTCTAAATCTGTTTGAGTTACTGCATCATAAAATATGAAACAAAAGTTATCATTAGTGCTGGGTTGCGATGGGTGTGTGTGTCTGTGTGTGTGTGTGTGTGTGTGTGTGTGTGTGTGTGTGTGTGTTTGTGTGTGTTGCTGTGTGTGGCTGTGTGTTTGGCTGTGTGTGGGTGGGTGGGTGTTGGGTGGGGGGGGGGTACAATTGGTGGATCATAAAAAAAATGTAGGTGTAACACAACAAATTGAAAACTGTACAATACTGAATACTGAGAGGATAGAATACTGTAGCAGACCTGAGGAATGCATTAAAAACCTGGCTTTATTTCAGCAACTCAACCTTTTTAAACACAAACCATTGCAGCTACTGTAGCAGATCCTCTGCTTCAGTTTAGGTAGATTATAGGTAGTTCATTATTACATTAGTACTACATTATTTCTTAAAAGATTCTATTAACTATAGATAAAGGTATTATATATTATTATATATTATAAAGATAATGTTTACATTTTCCTCCTTGTTAAATGTAAAGTTTCTCATAGATTCTTGGAAGCAGGTGTTAGATTTAAAGTTTGTGCGACAATAAAAATTTACAGTGAAAGTTGCTCTTGTGACACTATGCGTCACATTCCTTAGATTCATTCATCTCTAGTAATTTTTTTTTTCCTTGCTAGATGAACATTGGTTTAAATTAATCATTTGAACATTTCTAACTAATTATGTGAACAAATTTGTGAGTATGCCACAGCTATTCTTGTCTAATAGACATTAGCTGTGCACTCTTATTGGGAGGAATGGTGTTCTCTTTCTGCTATCAAACACAGTATATTTTTTGAGCTCATGTATGTGGACTTTCCTCACAGTGTGTTAAACTGTCTTGTAATGAAACTTGCAGACGTTCAGAAAGGTGTGGTTGGATAGCTTCAGTTGTCTCAGAAGAAGCATGCAATCCCCTTCAAGCTTTCCTGTCGGTTATGTAATAGGGAGAGCTGACTGGTGAGTGTGAACTGGCCAAGATTAATTAAGGAGAAATATCATTAAAAAAAGAGAGCAATCTTAAATGGTATAAAATTGTCTATGGCATTAGATAAATGTAGTGCCCATTAACTAGCAAAATAAATCTTAACATTTCAAACATTGAGGCAACTGGTGTCATTAATCAGATTTGCATTTTGAATCAAAATTCGGCAAGTAATCCAGACGGTGGGTTTATAAAGTATAATTCATGGCCGCAGTAATATTATTTGAAAATCAATTGAATCTTGCATTGATGTGAATTCAATGTAATCAAGTTCCTCAAACTATGTTCCAAAAATATGTATGAGGAACTAAGCAACGGCATATCTATAATGTAGAGAAGCATTTTTAATGTAAGTTAATAATGCATGTACACTATGGTGAGCATGTTTACCATGTATTTGTTAGCAAGGATTTTTATGTATTTTTTTAATCCAATGTAATAAATTACATTGACTCGGTTACACTTGTCCCTATAAGTATTAAAATACTTGCATGTTTTCTTGCAAAATCAAAATTCCAGCCTGTAAATTGCAAAAATGGCCCAATCCCTGATCTCATAATATCACATAAATGCAATATAAATAAATATATATGTTACAAAGATTCTGCCTGTGCTAAAAGCAATATATTCAAATTTAAGATGCTTTGTATGTATGTGTGTGTGTAAACTTGATGGGTTTGACAGTGTGTGTGTTTGAAGGAGGCCTAACTGCCTAAGCGCGTGGTAGAATGGAGGTCTACCGCAGGCCCCGGCATGCAGTCGTCTGATAAAAAGCCAGACAGTAAATCAGAGAGTGAGCGGAACGGCCGGAGCATGTGGTGGCAGCACAGTCCCTACAGCTGTACAGCTTACACACTTCCAGCTGCCACAGAAGCTAACTGCCACTACGCACACACTCCATCTGGAGCTCCCACAGCCTTCACGCTAACCACCTTCAGTGCTTCCGAGCATCCACAGCTCATGTTCTGTGAGAGTTGATGAGTCGTTCATGTGTTGGACAAGAACATTTCTGTATTAACTTAGCACGTGTGTTATTATAAAATAATTTGCTAAATTTGCTTCATTTAATGCTTAACTAGCACTATTCATATTGTTAACTTACTTTATGTGAACTTGTCTATCGTCTGCAGTTCTAAGATTTTAAATTTCACTGTCACTTATTAAGAGTTCTGTCTGTGGTTGAGATACAACAGCCCCAAAGCGTCAATGATCCACTTCAATATTTCCACTGCGTATGGGTTGTTTTCCATCAAGGCAGTCATTTTGTAATAGGCCAAAAATTGGTAATTGATCAACTGAATCAGCGCTACAAAAAAATTGTTGGTAAAAATATGTTAGATTTGGGTGAAAACTGTTGTGTTCTGTTTTACAAATTCTATATATTTGGAAAAGATCTGGCCACATTGATCTCACTTGCTGTTTAAATTTGACATTATATCTCATCTTAATCGTATATATTTCTGCTCAAATTGGTATGGCCCGTTCCATAATAAACATTTTCTTAGCAAACCTTTTTTTTTTTTTCTTTTTTTTTTTTGCATGGTGGGTTTCCTCAGTAGATTAATTGCAGAACTTGATGAATTTTAAGATGGTTCCATTTTGGTGAGTGTATGTAACATTCTTTTGATAAAAATCAATAAGAACTTATAAATGAAGTTTTATCAAGTGTTCTTTAGTTTGCTAATAATACTAGTTTGTAAAGATGCCGCTACTTTGGGAGATTTTCAAAAAAGAAACTGATCTTTCGTCCATTTTACAAACTTCTAGTTCACGTGTCTGAAAGTGTTTTTGTCTATAACAGCTATATTCATGTTTGTCATATATGTTGCTTATACAGTATGTTCAGGTAAAGGCCCATGTTCAAGGCCAATTTTCGAGCTATTGAACCATTGGTGCATCAGTTGGTCTGGATGCAATAGACCTAAGATAACTACCATATAAACTGACTAAATTAAGGAATTATTAAAAACAGAGGTCAAGGTTACAGCAACACCAAATATCCACTAGTTTTATATCTAACCAGTTTTTGCTTTTTCTTCTGTTGAAGGGTCTCTGAGGCAAACAAGCTATTTCCGAAAGAAAATAGTTTTTTTTAGAACTGGTGTAGTTTTCTGTTAATTTCAATATCAGATATGCCACTGATATAACAGGAACTTGTCAACAACATGTACATTGCATGTTCTGTATCAGTGAACTGTTAATCTAATCTACTGTATGCATATTGCTCAGGTTACTTTCACGGACATTACCCATTAGGGACATTGAATGAACATGCATATGTATTTAGCATTGCATATGGATTTATTGTCTTTCTCTCTGTTGGTCTCTTTTTTTCTGCATTTCCTTTCACCATTGTTCCACACAACAGCAAGTGAACGCTTCCTGGATTCCCATTGACTCAGGCAAAGGCCAGCGCAGCTCCCCCTGGCCAAGACGCCTTATCATGAGCTGACAGCTGGCAAACAGGATGGGAGGATTGTGCATTCAGTCTCAAGGATTTTGCTCAGTGGTACAGCCCTTGGACTCTCTAAGGTCATGGGTGGCCCGGCTGTCCATTCACAGCTCTGGCCCATGTTTGATGAATGCAAGAAATTGTGGCTTAGGACTTTCAGAATGTTTAATAGCAGGGGGATTCACTTGTTTTGCTCTCTCAGTGTCAGTGCTCAAGACACTAGCCAAAGCAAACTGATAAGGAGATATATATATCTATATCTATATCTATATCTATATCTATATCTATATCTATATCTATATATATATAGAGAGTATAGAGTAACAGAGTTGTTTGTTTGCTCAGCAATGTTTTGTCTATTCATCATAAAGCCTGATTGGTGAATTTGCTAAACAACAGGACTTTTTGAGCCACCTAATTCTCATTACCTTATACCGATTTTTCTGACAGCATTTGTGAAACCATGAAATGAACTGCTGGGTTTAATAAGACATCTTTCGACAAAAACGTTTTCTCTCCTTAGTTTGGATTAGATCTTTCACTTCACACGTTTAATTTCATCCGAAGCGTGGATGTGCTTGTAAAATGAATCTGGAAAACTGTAATTAACACAGCAGACAGAAACATGGCTGACGTGTTAGTTATCCTTTATTTCCAGGTCCTTGTAGGACTATCTTGAAGGGTGAAAATAATACCTTTTTCCCCAGCATAAACAGGGACAGAGATGTCTGCAGAAGCAGAAATATATAGGCAGTGGTTGTGAGTCGCAGCTTTTTTTTTTTGCACTCCTGGGTTTTGTAAAAAACCGGATGACAAATGCAACCTGTCTGCATCTCGAGAAGTCTTTTTCCCTTTGTGCGTTGCTAAATTCTTTTAACAACCATCACTGTGACACAAACACGTCGTAATATAATCCCTTAAGTTTAGAGATGAAACAGTTGTTTGGCAGAAAATTCACTTTCTCTGTAGGATATATTAATAATTGCTAAGAATATTGATGTGCACTGTGTATTTTATCTCCCATGAGCTAACATTAAGACATTAATGGTATTGGGAGTAGTAGTGTATTTGCACTGTTCTTTTTCAAGCTGGGCCTATATTAATGATTTATTAATGATTTGTTCATTTATTTATTGTTTTTTTATCTTTTAATAAAATAAAATTAAAATTTAAAATTTAAAACAAATTGAGTGCACTGACAGTGTCATTAAATTCTATTTTAATTTCTTTGTGGCTACAACTGTAACCTATTTTCATTAGGGCACAACAATAGATCATTTTCATAGTCCTGGGACACTGTGTTGAGTAAAAATAGCTCAGTAATAGATTTATTTTGGAGGTCATTCAGATGGGAGTTATCAATTCTCTTATTGATTAGTAATACAAATTCTATAATGCATGCCGTTCAGCAAATTAGACACACAGATGTCATGTAACGTAGCGTATACTCTATAACACGTTATTATGATAAAATGAGACAAGGATACATTATGCATATTCCATTTGCATTCCTTGCTCTTTACATACACTGAATAATATTTATATGTATACACCGTATATACCGATGTAAGCAGACAAGCACTACATCCTTCAAGGCCTTTTCCAAATGGGTCAGCCACACAATACACTTGTGCTCATACATTGCGAACACATTTTTTTTATCATGTTCTTCATATTTTTTAGGTCATTTTTACAAGTATGATTTTTTTCTTTTTAAGTCTACTCTTTCACTCTTAATTTAAAGTATAGTGCTGAACTTCACAATCAGTACAATATTGAAAAACTCCAGCAAACTTTAACTTTGCTATCTAGCACTGCTTTTAATCCTCCTGGCTATGGAATTCACCAGAGGTCGTTGCTGGGATCCTCTTCCACTCCTTCATAAGGATGTCACCGAGCTGCTGGATGTTATACACATGGCACTTCTCCACCTCCTGCTTGACGATTCCCCCACATGTGCACAATAGGTTTCAGGTCTGGAAACATACTTGGCCATCACCTTCACCTTCAGCCAACCAACTTGTAGCAGATCGCTGACAAGTGGATCTTCTGCTTCTGCAACCTCTAAAGCAATGCTGGCAGCACTTATGTTTCAAATTTAAGCAGCTTCTGCACCTGACACATAGCACGAAGACTCAACTTCCTCTTTGATTGACCGTTGTCAGTTCTTAGTTGAACCCGTCTTGGAAAACCTCTGTATGTCCCTGGCCACTGTACTGTAACTCAGTTTCAGTTTCAGGGTGATACCGGTCTTCTTATAGTCTCGGCATCTTTGTGGAGAGCAACAACTCTAATTCTCAAATCATGTCAAACATCCAGTTGTCAGTATGAGAGAATTGTACTCAAAGCACCAAATTTTAACTGCTCTAATACAAGCTATACAAAGCTGTATGGTATTGTCAGGCAGACAAAAACATGAAGATGATGAATTGGACATGTGGATGGCTACACGACATACAGCTGTTATTACTTAAGGTTATCACTAAAAGTTCAACTTTTGTTGCCAGTTATTTAGACAATAATGGCTGTATGTTGAGTTCTTTTTGGAGGACAGTAAATCTGTACTGATATACAAGCTGCACATTGACTACTCTAAAATATATCCAAGTTTCATTACTATAGTATGGTCCCTTGAGAAGATGTACTAAAATGATTGCTGAAATGTGAGGGGTGCACACACTTTTGTGAGATTTTGTATATCAATTAAAAATTATCTGCATTCTTTCGTAGCCTGAACCCAAATTCAGTCCATTTTCTTACAAAGTATCTGTATATATGGCTAGAATAACATGATATATAACATGACTTAAACATGGTCAGCACCAAAGCTTTTATTTCACCAGTTTCATATTTTACAACTGAACGTCTGTCCAGGAAATTGTTTAATTAAACAATAAAGTTTCAGGTGGAAAATAAAGTTCATATTGCTCTTCGGGCAAAACTAGTTATATGTTGCGCTTGAGCTCCACACCACTGGAGGACCAGTAGAGTCTTCCAGATGCGAGAATCTGGGACACTTGGAACCAATTAAAAGCAGTGAGCCATGCCAGCTCCTTTGCTTGTTATTTCCTCCCTTTCCTTTCCTTCTTTTTCCCGAGTTGAGCTCCTGTTCTCCCTCCAGTTGGCTACGGCAGCATGTGAACTTCCTTCCGCTTGCTATTTCTGGACAGAGGAGGATAAGGTATTGAAGGCGCTGAATGCCAAGCCCCAGCGGAGGGATTAAAGACGAGGTTCACCTGTAGGCCTGTAGAAGTTCAGGGTCTGCTTTACTTTAAGCAGACTTTCTCAGACTTTTCATGTTAAGATGAAGAATTAGACAGGATTTCACGTGCCTTATGTCTAATGCAGATACAGAATTCAGCATATACTCAGAAATGATGCAATCAGCACATAATCAATAATGATGCAATATTTAGTAATAAGAAATAAGAAAAAAATGACTATGTAAAGGATATAACACTTGGGGGCATGTTTTTATAGGATGATAATCAATAACCATGTGACAGCATGAAACATGACATGTACTGTAGCATTGTAACTGTTAACACCCCCAAATTTCCAATTGATATGTTTATCATTTATGAACTGTTTTTAAGCAGTGACACTGGGGAGTCATTATGCAATTATTAAATAAATATCTATAAATAAAAATAATTATTTATAAAATCAACATTTACTTTTTTTCATGTTTATGTGAAGCACCCAGTGATGGTCAAAGTACGTCTTTCCTGTACTGGTGTAAAAGTACAAATCACCTGCTTATTTTTGACTAAGTCTACTAGTACTCCTTTTATATTATTAGTTTAAAAGTGCTTTTAAATGGACTTAAGTACAGAATAATATAATAACATTTTAATAATTTATGTTGCATTCTCCTGCACAATAAACCTTTAATAAGAGAGAGATTTCTATAGTCACACACACAGTGAGAGAACTATTACTACACACACATTTTCAGAAGAACCATAGGGTCACATTTATGGTTTTGTGACGGCTTCTAATTTAGCATTTATGCTTTCACTTGAAAGTAATGAGGAACTGTATGGTTTTATTTTATTTATTGATTTATTTTTGTTTTTTGTTTTTCCAGAAACGCAGTGAAATAAAGAGTAAGTTTCCCAAGCTAAGTTTTCCATTAAAAAAAAAACATTTACACAATACTTTAAGCACTGATAAATTACAGATACTTTGAAAAATTAATTACAGTAATGAATTAAATATAATTTGTTCACCACTGAAAGCACCAAACCAAGACACTAATTAAAAATAGCAGAATCCAGAATTCCCCTGATTTATTTCAGGTAATGTGCTGCATTATTCCATAACTGACGGTAGATGGCAGTAAAACCCTTCTGAACACTTTACAAAAGCAAGCAAACATTTGTGTAAATATTTATTGAAATACACACTACGAATAGGCTAATCTCAACAGAAAGAAAGAAATGTTTGGAAAAGGGAATTTTCCTCTGCTTTATTTATGATGCACATGTCTGCTGAAGAGCGCTGCAAACAGACTGGAAAATGAGTTTTCCAGATGGTACGGCGTAGTTTGGGCCATTCAATACCTTCACTGTCGAGAGGCGAGAGAGTGAATTACAATTCGGTCTGACCACACATTCCTGTGCCACATGATCCAATCAGGTTCATAAATGCTTTAATGACTTTTAAATAAGTGGGTTAAAGTGTTGGCTCCCCTGTGATGTTACTGATGAGGACCAATGCTTATGGGTGAATCTGACCCATATCTCCTTAGGGAGAATCTCTCAGATTGAGTTTCAGGTGGTTCAACTCAGCAGTAAGAACGCTGGGATTTCACTGACAGAGGGCGTATAGCACTTTGTAGCTAGGTGTAAGGGTCAGGGGAGGAAGCAGCATCTTCTGGTAACTGAAAGTTTCCATGAACTACACATGAACTCTGTCAGTGCAAAGTGTATGTGAAGAGATGCTTCTGGCAACGCATCAATCAAAGCTCATTGGATTGCACTGGACCCTCCCTAGATTTCTTTCTCGGGCCCTTCAGCGTGCAAAGGCTGCCAAACACAGCACCATTGTTTAGGGCAGGGTGTGTTCTCCAGAGCCCCTCCTGGACCCCTAATTGCTCCAAATCTCTTTCAAAATTGCAATTAAAGATAAACAGAGGCCTCGATGGGGACCGCTGATAAGTCAGCCCTATCTGGCATCGGCCTAATTGTCACAAACAGTCTGTTCGACAAGCTTTTTTTATTTTTTATTTTGCCTCCCTCGTCAGCATGTGTGGTGCGTAGTTTCAGGGCCGATCTGTTTACGAGTCAGCTCATTTGCTCCACTTTGATCTTCGAGCCGGCGTCTCTTTAAACAGTTATTCTAACAGTTTGCATGCGCTGATATTGTTTATACAGTTTCATTATTCCAAGCTAGCTTGATGAAGGGATCATTTCAAATAGTTTGCTGATATGTCATTTCTGGGTTGGGTGAGTGGTTTTTATATGAATCAGACAGAATGTTAGCTAGGGGTTGACATCGAGTTTTTTTTTTTCTCCCCAAGATAAAACTACTCTGGGTGAGAGTAACAAGTAACAAGTGAGAAGTAAAAAAAAAAAAAAAAAGTCAATCCTGCGCTTTACTCTGTCATTTCTTGGTATACAACATGTAGAGATATAATCACCAGATTCATCATTTATTGTCCTCCACAAATAATTTATTATGAGAGAAAAACATGAGTTTTTTAAAGGCTTTGAAGCTACTGCATGCACAGCTGGAAGTCTCAGACATATTTCTTGACCTCTCTGCTTTTTATGTGTGTGTGAGAGAGAGAGAGAGAGAGAGAGAGAGAGAGAGAGAGAGAGAACAAGTGGGATTTTTTTTTACTCTTCCAGACACGCTTCAAATTCCACTAAAATGGACAGACTCCCTTGTGAGGACAGAGCAGGAAATGAGTCAATGCAAACAGGAAGTGCTGTGAGGTGACCAGTAGCAGCCTGAGTGGGGAATGCAACAGAGACCTGAGCTGCTACTGCTGCAGGAAACAGCTGGGAAGAGATACAGCAAGAGAGAAAGGGAGAGAGAGAAAGAAAGAGAGAGAGCTACCTTGACCTACTGCCTAATGGGCTTGTGAGTAACAGCCAAGTGAAAGAGTGCAAGAGCTCTAGCATGGCTCTCAGCCCAAGCAAACACTGGGCTGAGTGTTTTTATAGTTCGAGCTTTAGCCTGCTTTAATGACATATCATTGTGGTTATCATCAGTAAAGTCGATGGACACTTAACACAGACATAATAGCAATAATCACAGTCTGGGAGGATAGTTTTACAGCACCATGGAGAGAATAAAATGACTCGTAGCCTAGTGTTGTGATGCATCATAGATTCAGTTGAGCTAGCCTAAGAGCAACGTTAACCCCAGGGTTAGTGCACGATGCCGAGAAAAGGTGTGCCACAAAAATAATTGCCACAGCGGGCAGTTTTACACATGTTTTCATAGACAATACTAGTGAATTTGGACAAGGAAGTGCAATTCAATTCAATTTTAATTTATTTTTATTTCTATAGCGCTTCTAACAATGGCCATTGTCTCAAAGCAGCTTTACACAGATAATGTGGTAAGAATGAGTAAGATTTTAATCATCGTAATCTTAATAATAAGACAATATTTTTTCAAATTCATACAATTAGTTATATTTTCTAACTCTAACATTACATCTGAACATGCACAAAAATGAAATGAAGGATGTAACAGAATATAATTATAATATAGTTCTTTACCGGTTCATATTTTTATTATGAACAATGAACAAATGTTTTATTAACACTAAAAGAAGATAAAAAAATAAAAAAGATACAAAACTCTAAGAAGCTAATAAACAATAACATAACAATGCACTTTTACAGTCTTCCATTCATCCCTTGTTTATTTGATGACTTCTATTCTCAGAAAAAAAAAAAAATCTGGTTTAGTCCAGACTACTGGAGTTTTATCTCGATATAGAGAGATTATTGATATTTGGAACATTAAAAAGAGAGATAGAAACCAAACAGATACAGAGACACATTAACATCGACATCTTCATTCTACATCTACACCTTTGTTTCTTGCATTGATGCAAGGATTTCTGACATCACAAACATCCAGTAGACTAATTTGTCTGTAGTTTCAAGCAAATATTTGTGCATATGCAGCAGCCATGTTGATTTAAAGCCACTTTCTGAACATGGGTTTCCCAGTTGAGTTGCAAGTTATATAACACTACTATTAGAGCATGTGAACTATATGGACGGTAGTTTGTGATCAACTGAATGTGCTTTTTTTTCATTCCATTTCACATTTAGTCCCAATTTGGTTATATAATAAGCTCCACTATTCTGGGATGTTCATACACTAGATTTCAAAGTGTGGGTATTGAAATTTGTGATCATTCAGCCATAAAGGTGTTAGTAAAGTGAAATACTAATGTAGGGTGAAGAGGCCTGGGGTGCAGAGTCCTAATTCTTTCCAAAGAATAAATGGAGATGGCTTTGTGCACAGGATATTTGTCGTGCTCGAACAGCTTTGGGTCTCCAAGTTCAAGTGAAGAAAAGATTTGCATGCAACTGCATCCAAAGACAATCTATACATTTTGTGCCTCCAGCTTTGTGGTAACAATTTGGAGAAGAACCACATATGGTTGGAAAAGACAAGTGAATACTTTTGTCCATATAGTGTATATGTTAAAGGTTTGGTGCATCATGTGAAACGTCAAAAAACGTGAACTTAATTAAGCATGTAGTCTTATTTTGCAGCTTAAATAAATGTTTTTTGATTTAATAACACAGGGCACATTTGAAGCTAGATCTTTTTACAGTGTGTGAACATCCATCTGTGCATCTGGAATATATAAAGAATGGATGACAGTAAGAGTGCAGATGTTTTTGCTCATGCCCGTTAAGCCAGTGTTGCATTGGAAAGAGAAGTAAAAAAAAAATAAATTCAAGAGTAGAACTCAGAGAGTAATACTACATAGTATTTACAGTTCATAAACCCTTTCATTCTGCAAAATGCAAGCTGTCGTATATAAAATACTCTTTATGGATAAACGTTTTTGCTTTTTGAACATCCCATTACACATTTAGTCCCCATTTACTGGTAATAATAACCTCCACTCTTAAAAATCTCGTGGAACAGGTTTGCAGGAGTGTGCTTGTGAAGATTTGTGCACATTCAGTCACATGGGTGTTAAAGTCAGGTACTGATGTAGAGTGATGAGGGCTGGGGTGCATTCAGCTTTCCAATTTATCCCAAATGTGTTCAGTCTGGTTGAGGTCAGATCTCTAAAGCAGGCCACATAAGGTCTTCCACTCCAAACATGCAAAGCATATCTTCATTGAGCTGGCTTTGTGTACATTTTTTATTATCATCATGCTGGAACTATGGAGGTATTGTCATGCTGGAACAGGTTTGGATCTTCTAGCTCGACTGAAAGGAAAATATAATGCTGCCGCATCAAAAGCTGTGCTATACAATTGTTTTTCTAACTTTGTAGTAACAGTTTGAGAAGAACCACATATGGCTGGAAAAGTCAGGTGTCCTCCTGATACTTTTGTCCATATAATGTAAGTGTGTATTAAAATATTTGTGATTGGTTTAGCAATTTTGTTAATTGCGGCGGAATTTTCTGTGTGAAAATTTCTCATCTGTGTGAGGTGTCCAATGGAGTGTAATTGGAGGAAAGAATCCAACAACGTCCTGTGACAACAGTCAGGCTTTTGTGGCTAACTGACAATTTTTTTAGGGCTGTTTAGCGCCACGTTAATGAGAAATTTAAAGATCTTGAATGTAATGCGCTTATTGTGCAGATGAGATATGGCAGAGATTCAGTTCGGCTATTCGGTAACCTACAAGATGAGTGTTATGGCAATGAATGCCCTTAACTCTCAACTGCTCAGTTGTATGAGTAAGACAATTATATGTTGCACAGAATAAGGGTGTCTGCCAAATAGTGTAAACATAGACAAATGGACAGGCTAAAGTACTAAAGCTCTGCCGCATTTATGCAACAATGTCTATGAATAAATTTTAAACTTAGCTATAAAAAAAAAAAAAAAAAAAAAAAACGATTTCACAAATTAAATCTTGGACATGAGTTTAAGTTCAGGTTAATTATGTAGATTAATATGTAAAGTGTGTTTTTTTCTATTGACAAAAGTCTCTCCTCAGATTTCTTTCTAATCACTGTGGAGTCATGCCTTTTAATCCACTGCATGTCAAATACATTCAAGTCACACATATGTTCCTGCTGCCCTCTTACCATTTCTCGTTATGCCTCTAATGACTGGGTCATCCCCAAAAAGCTTATTAATCACAGCTCGCTCGATAAGAGAGGCTTAATCTGGGGCAGAGCTTAATAACCGTCACATTCTAATAAGTACCATCTGGTCCTGGTATTTATAGAATGATATAAAATTTCATTGTATCTATCACCCAGCTGCTGAAAGCTGCTCTGGTTTCTGGCCCACACTCACTTGAAGGCAGCCACTCTTCCCGCTTGCTCTGTTCCTGCACATTTTCTTTTTTCTGAAACAACAAAAATAGAGCTTTTTTCTTTTGAATGAAAGCACAATGGCAAAGTTCCACGGTTTGGCTCGAGGTAGAGCGGTCTGGAAGCAATCTGCATCGAACAATTATTGTTCGAAAAGTCTTTTCAACATGTTTTCCGAAGTTACTGTAATTGGAACAGGAGGTCAAATAACACAGATCTTCTAAACTACACAAAAACTGCTGCATTGATTTGCTTGCCATAAATTTAGCGTTACTCGTCGCCTAGTAACCGTTTCATGACGAAAATGCGCAAGCTCATTTGGGTATAGCTCAGGCCTATAAAGGTCACGGCGTGCACTCCATTGTTTTGAGAGTAAATAATAGATGAGTGTAGCTGTACTAACTTTCCGCCTCATCTGTGTGTAAGGATTGTGAGACAATGAGATTTGTTTGTGTGTAGGGGAGAGCTGTTTAGCATTTCACATTCAGCAAAATAGCACTGTTTCTTTCATATAATTTGTAAACAGGGTTTTGCATCGCTCATCTTGTGGTCGTCTTTTGGATTGCTAACTAGCTTAGCCAAATCTCTGCCAGAAGTCAGCACAATTACGTTGTATAGCCGCTTTGGATTGTGGCAGCATTGTGTCCAATGTTCTCTTTAAATTGATATTGAATATTGAGGGTATTGGTCCTGCCTTATCAGAAGAATAATGAAATACAACACCAAAAAAAAAAAGCATTAGTAATAAATGTGCAAATATTTCAATATTGTAGAATTTCTATTTTATCTGTTGCAACAGATGTAGTAGCAATGAGCATCACACAGTGTGTCGATTATACTTTAGTCACATTCCATTACCCTTGTATCCTACACACTAAGTAAATAAATAAGTAAATAAATAAAAGTCCTGCCAAACACTGTGATGCTGTCTTTACTTGAACACACCAAGTAGATTTATATTTTATAAAGAGGTCACGCCCTGTGATAAGCACCTCCTCCATCAGGCAGATTATAGTGACACTAACCCAGCGTCTGCACTCAGACAATAATCAGGTATGAGACACAGGGATTTCAGCAGCACCATTTGTTTTCATTTGGACCTGCTCCAATTCGAGTTAAAGGAATGATCATAATACTTCTTATCCTTTACATTGCTGATTCGTATTTGTACAAGGCTAAGGGAATGACTCTGGGGTGGAAAGAGAAATACGGACGGTAGAGAGAAAGCTGAGAGAGAAAGAGAAAGACGTGTGTTTGTATTGGAGGTTTTGGCGGCATATTTGGGCCACATGTGCGCTGAGTTTGGGAGTAGCAAGCCAAATGAAAGACACATTGTACCCCAGAATTGCAGCGTCTGCACTTGTGCCCATGGAAAAGAACCAGCCCGCCTGGAGAAACACAACCCAGAGCGACAAAATAATACAAAAATTAAGAAAAAACAGAAACACAAAGGAAAAAAACTTTCAAATGGAATTTGGTGCTTTTAGCCAACCGACTATGCCAAGTCTGGTGCTGAAACCAGAATGCCAATAGCTGCGGTTTTAAAACTAATTTGTGTCCTTTTCAACAAATAGTGAAGCTCAATTTTATTACTTAACATTCTAACCATTGAGGGCAAACGATTAGAAACTAAGAACACTAAATATGTGATGTTAAATATAGCTCTTGATCATTTCGCCCACTTAAATCCTAGCCAGAGAGAAAACCAGTGTAATCCATTGAAGACGAGCCTTCAGGTGCAGTAATGAAGTCTAAACGACAGGGGGCGATGGCGAGCTGTGAACTAAGTGAACCAGACTTTTGAGTGAATTACCAGTAATGCGGCTAGAACCCAAACACTTTGCACGTTTCCATTTCATCTTCTCTGTTGTATTGAGCATTTCTCTGAGCATGGGATCACTCTGGGACCACTCTGCTGCACGCTCCGTCCTTGAGTTTTGCACATTGTTGAGCATTCTCCAGCCACTTCTCCCTTTCCTTTGCTACAAAAGTTTATTCAAATGAATCCTAATTTGAGAAGAAAAGTGGGTTTTTTTGGCAAAAAGTATGGAGACACCAAATATTCACACCAATATGTGGTTTCTCCCCAAACTGTTACCACAAAAAAATGGGCAAACACAATTGTATATCATTTCTTTGTATAATTACATTTTCCCTTCCCAAATCCAATCCTTTTTCAGCATGACAGTACCCCTGTGTCCAAACTGAGCTCCATGAATACATGGTTTGACAAATTTGGATTGGAAGTTCTTGAGTGTCCTGCACATAGACGTGACCTCAACCTAACTGGAGGAAACCATACTGTACTCCCTCACCCAGCATTAGTGCCTGATCATGGAAATGTTCTTGTAGCCTATTGAACACAATCTCCCACAACCACAATCCAAAATCTAGTTTAAAAAAAACACCTTCATTAAATAGATTTGGGACAAAATCTGAATGTTCATTTTGAACATACTGTTGTAATGTCCATGTTTCCACAAACTTTTAACATATAGTGTACATTGTTCATACACATAATGTTTAGATAAAATGCTCAAAATAGATGCAAATATAGACATGGATATGAGTTGAGACTACAGCTGCACATTATGACCGGGATCCCACAAGACACTTTAAGACAAACTAATAACTTTTTTCCAAACCAAATTGAGCAATAGTGAGAGATTTCATGTATATTATAACAAAGTCACAGGGTATATATAAAAAAGATGTTCCTGACATATAACCTGAAACACTGCTTGTAAAAGGTTTATGCATGTGTGAATGTGCTATAAAGTACCAATGTGATGTTCTATAAATGCAAAATAAGTAAATAAAATAGTCAATCAGGGTTTTATGTTTCAGATCATCTCTTTTGACACAATTTCATATATTAATTTAAATAAATTTCTCATTTCTCACAACATATCCGTTCCCAGCATGACATGCAGTGAAATGTTAAAAAAATAAATAAAAATAAAAAAATTGTAGTGTAGATTTATTTTTTTTAATTACAATATTTGCAATATAATGAAATATGTTTGATGTTCAATACAATTAAATGTTATTTGTACAACAGTTTTAAAATTAGACATTTCCTGTAATGCAGCTGTAAAAAAGAATGTATTTTTATTCATAATTATTTGTTTTATTTCATTTTTATCAATCAATCAATCCATCAATTAAATAGAATAGAATTCACAGAAAAAAAAAAAAAAAAAAAAAAAAGATTTTTATAGAATATATAGAAATAGAATATGTTTATTGAGTTATATGTGTATATGAGTATATACACATATAGCAGCATTTTCATCCAGTGAGGTAAAAACAGTGTGACGTCCTTTTGAGGTAACCTAATAAAGTGCAGCTGTGCAAAATGTGGAATTTTGAAATTTGTGTGTGTGTGTGTGTGTGTGTGTGTGTGTGTGTGTGTGTGTGTGTGTGTGTGTGTGTGTGTCTGCATGCAAAAAGACAGGATGAGGTAGTGAGTATTGTGCAAAAAAAAAGCAGGTTAAAGTAATAGGTGATTATGAGTCCAGGATCTAGTCTTTGGTGTTCTCCTGGTTGTGGCGTGTACACAAAAGTTGTTGGGATCCCCACTGTATTTTAAGTCACTTGGAGGTTAAAGGGTCACACAGAGAGCTTCAGCAGGTGAAAGGTGATCTGTTATGTGGCAAGTTGTAAAGACCAGGTCACAGACTGCATGCCCTTTCTATTTATTCTGTTCAGACACACCATATGAGTATCAGTCAGTACTTCTATACACACTATGCCAAATATTTTATGAACATCTTCTCAGAACTCAGTCTAGCAGTTGCTTTGGGTCTTACAGGAAGTGAATAATTGCAGCTTATTAGAGGCCATGTTGTGGGTGTGCTCCCTGTGAGCCTGATTTACCAAGATCAGAGAAATGCAGTCAATTTGCTTGTGAAGTTATTTTGCGAGGGATTTTCGAACAGTAATTGCGTATTATGTCATTGCTACATCTCATTGTTCTGACTCATCACCTAACACTTGATATGCTGTCCGTTCGACTTATTTTTATCTAGCTTAATATATTAACATACCTAATTATTTTCATTCATTTGATATTTAACTCAGCACAACCAATCGCCAAGAATCACAATCAACAATCAGCATGACGTTAAGTTTATTGAATATAGGGATATAATCAGTCAGATGTTTCATAAGTGGATTTCATCTTACATAAGATGATGTGTAGTTGCTAACTTAAAATTGAGGTATGGTCAAGGTTATGAAGCCTAATACTAAAATTGATATCTCTTCATCATGGCACCTCTGAGTGGGTGGGATATACTAGGCAGCAAGTAAACATTTTGTCCTCAAGGTTGATGTGTTAGAAGCAGGAAAAATGGGCAAGCGTAAGGATTTGGATCAAGTTTCACTGGGGCCAAATTGTGACGTCTAGACGACTGGGTCAGAGCATCTCCAAAAGTGCAGCTCTTGTGGGATGTTCCCGGTCTGCCGTGGTCAGTATTGAACCGTGACAGTAGTGAACCAGCAACAAGGTCATGAGTGGCCAAGACTGACTGATGTATGTAGGGAGCGAAGGCTGACTCATGCAGTCTGAAACAACAGACGAGCTTCTGTAGCTCAAACTGCTGAAGAAGTTACTGTTAAGAACTGTTTCGGCAGCAAAACAGGAAAACCCAATATTAGGTGGGTGGTCATAAAGTTATGCTTGATCGATGTAATTCCATGCATAATCAAATGGTTAAAATAAGCAATTTGACATGTTTCTTTAATACAATAACACAAACACACAACAGCACACAACAACACTTAAAAAAATTCCCATCACTTACTTTTCCACTTCTTTGTGTTTGTTGTTGTTTGTTTTGCTTTTATCTGGGGATACAAAAGTTAAGAAAACAATATTCCATTTGTTATACTGTAATACTACTGTTGCCTGCTTTGTGTACTCAATAGCCAGGTCACAGAAATGAAATGTGCCATTGAAATCATCATTTGGCTTCAACTATGTTCAAGACCCAATCGTTATGTACAATATAGACTATAAATCTCAATAAAAACATCAGCATGGAGTATATAAATAAGGTCTACATATAAATAAACGCATTTTCACATTGTGTTGTGGATATGGGCACTATATGCAAAACATAGCCAAGATGTACAGTATAATATACTTGCATATAAATGCAGACCTCGGTTTATGTAAATCCGCTTAGGTTTTAATTTGTTATGACTTTTCAATCATGATGAATCATTCATGTGCGACGGATGCAATAGCACTTGTGTTGTTTAAAAAGGTGTAGCTAGGGGACATTTGATGACTGTTCCAAATTTCTGTTTGAACGGTTAACATTACATACATAGAACGGCTTTAAATGCAATAATTAATGGATTCTGCCATAATTGTGCTTGTCTAGTTACATTCTCAGCATAGGAATGATGTTGGGGGGAACCAAAGCGGAATGAAGAAAAATGAGAGTATGTGTAGGTTTATAAAGTTTCTATTTATTACCAATATTTAATACATTTTTTTATCATTTTCAGTGGAAATGTTGCAAAGGTATTTTATTTTCTAATCCTATTAAAGTTATTAATAATTTAAGATTGCCTAGTAGTAGATCACGTCTTAAATAATTAAATTCTGAATAGAGGCATGACTTTTAATTAATTCCTCTCTACACCACTGCATCAGGCTGGACCTGCAAGAAAACCATTGGAAATGGTGAAGCGAGACAGCTCAAGGATAGTGGAAAGAGTTTCACTTTCTCATTTCCAGTTCTATAAGATTCACGATGGGATTCAGAGTTCATGAACTCCAGCTTGGCATCTTATTTTCATTCCATCATGGCAACTCTTTAACTTTTGTTTTTGCCTGCTCTTTGTTATTCCTATTTTTATGGGATTATTTCATGTTTGCATTGCGTGAAGAGGTCAAATGGTCATCATATGTAATGAAAATAAAAACTGCCCGTTGTATTTTTCTCAGGGTCATGGAGGTCATTTCATTATAACTTATTGTGTATCTACTTATACAGAGAGCTGAGCAGAAAAAAAAGGAACAATATTATGGGGATTAATGATACATTATTTCCACAGGAATGATTAAAAAAACAAATAGTTATAAAATAACAAGTAATGTATTGCATTTCATGTCTAATACACACCAACATTACCCGCATCTGAACCTGCTGCTTTGGAGATGCTCTGACCTGCATCTAGCCATCACAACTTTGCCCTTATTAAAGTAGCTCTGCTCCTTATACTTGCTCATTTCCTCTGCTTCCAACACATCAACTTTGAGAAATGACTTTCTAATATATCTTACCGATTGAAGAATTGAAGATTGAAGGACAATTCTGTAATTCTGTCAACTTTCAGTAACTTGTTTCTATGTTCTATAATAATGCACTAGGTTGACTCATGATCACGATTTAATTTTCTCATGATCTTGACATAACTACGTTTGTTTTATCGTTATCACGACATCATTTTCTCGTGATCTCGAGATAAAAGTTGTTTTCTCATTTTAATATTGTCACGTGCACTTTACACAGAAAAATTAAGCAGTGATCATGAGGAAACAATGTTTGCTATGTGAAGATCATGAGAAAATGAAGTCGTGATAACGATAAAACAACTTTTTGTTATGATGAGAAAATTTAGTTGTGATCATAAGAAAACAAGAAAGAAAAAAAGGACTTCCAGACTAAAGACTTTTACAAATGTAATATAATTATAATTATACAAAGCTCTTAATCCAAAACCTGTTTTCCAGTTCATGTTCTCACTGAACTGAGAATAATATGTACAGACTTCATTTTTCAATAGATTTATATATGAAATGAACAGACGACCAGAATGAGAGTGTTAAATATGAAATCAGTTCACTCAAACGGAACCTTTTCTGAATTTCACATTTGAGTGCGGTTAAAAGAATAATGATTTATCAAAGTCTGGTAATATAAAAATGTAAAGAAGAAAATATTTCCAGTCTTATAATTAGAAATTTACCATGATACATACCATGATTTTCCCCAAGACATTTAGCCGCTGGCACTGAAAACTTGATTTCTCTTTCTATATGAGAAGAGTGACACTAAAATAGTGCTATTTCAGAGTGACGTTTATGCTCTTTTTATCTTAAAGGTCAGTAATATGATTCACTGTGAATCACCAACCAAGAAGAATCTGACTACCTTTAGTATATAATTTTAGAATTTTTTTTTTTTTTCCTTAAGTCTATGGAGAGTTTTAGCTTCTACCGGGAACATTTTCTGATAAGAAACCCCTCTGCTGTAGGCTTCTACATTAAACCATTACAGAATTTTCCAGAAAGCCTGCCAACTTTGAAACATCTTACATTTTAATTACAAACATGCCATTTCCTCCTTTTCATCCATGCTCTCTACAACATTTCTGAAGGTCCTTAAATGTTTCAAACTTTACTTTAATTAATATAAAAGGAAATCAAACTGTACTTTTATTAGTCACTGGAGTGGGTCTGAACAAGGATACATCTTCTTCAACCTTTATTATTTATCTCAATCGATACTCCTATCTCTAACCCTCTCTTTCTTTTTCTTGCTTTATATGGTATCTCCACCCTGCAATAGTCTTCACCCTTTCATTTTTGAGTCATGGGAATAAGTGTTGGTCCAGTTACTCCAGTGATCTTGTAGGGCGTCCCTAATCATCTGCACTCTTTAGTTCTGAAACAACACAGACAAACCTCCATAAATACATCTCCCTGCAGCTCAATCCTTGGCATGATGAGAATATTTCCAGTCTATTAGAGAGCCACAAAGTGGGTCTAGCTATCTTTTCCAGCTTATCGTTCAAACACTGAGTGCACCACACCCCTACTTATAAATGTTTTCTTTCTCCACTCAAGCAGTCTCTATCAACATGGGAGAGACTATATGGGTGGGTCACTTGTCTGATTGTTTGGTGGTCTTAATCAAATGTTTTGGTGGCCTTAATCAAGCATGATGATTTGATAGATTAAGAAAACAACTATGAAAAAAAAATACAGTTAGAAGTACTGAAAAGTATATTAAGGAAGGAGATTCTAATGACTGTTATTTTCATTTTATTTTTTTCATAGATTTGACATCTCTACTCCTATACTGTATGTTTTGTTACATTCCTGTTCTCTGCATCCCTAAACAATGATCTTAATTGGACATTTGATGTTAAGTGTGATAAAGAGTGCCAATATATTGAACATACATGTATTATATTTTATTATAAAAGAAAAGTAAGTTTACGTCACCTTATAAAACATGCTAATCATAAAAGTCTGTAAAGGTGCACTTGTCCATTATGAATTACTATAGATTTGGGATTCAGAGGTTTTGAAAATGGATGTGGAAGAGAATGAGTCAAGAAGTATACACAAATTATTGGTATGTTTTTTATAAGTTCTTTGTGAAGTTCTAGCCAATGCATATAATTTAAATAACAGTAGGAAATGAATATAACATTTAATAGTATGCTTGAAAATAAGTCCTTGTAAATCTTTAAATAAGCCATTAAGTGTAATAATATTGTAATAGTATAACACTTTACATTCATTACTAATTCGGAGTTAAAGATTTACTAAGAGTTAATGCCAAATTAACAGGTAAATTGTTTTTTTGCATTATTTCGTTGTTGCTTTTAGTGCATTTTACGGAGGGGTATTTTATCAATTAAAATAGTTAAATAAATGCCAGGTTAATGGTCACAAGGGTGCTCAGAGTTCTCATGAAGAAACTCGACACTAAGATGACGTCAATATCACCAGCAGCTGATTCTCCCGCAATGGCCATTTTCATTTATAGAACAAGGATTTAAGTTTTCACCTTAAGAAGATCCGTATGACAGGGAGCTAAAAGACACCCTGCTGCCTCTCTGTAGCTCAGCTTGTTTCAGCCCAGAGGCAAAAACCTCACACTAACACACATACTGCTCAAACTTCAGCTGAACCCCCACATCAATGTCCTCAGAGTCTGGCCTCACTAATTAGAGAAGTACACAATTTGGGTTCAGTTCTCAAGAGGTGAGGGAACACCACCAAGTGTCTTAAATACTGCCATATGAGATTCATATGGCTTTAAAACTTGTTGAAAAGGTTCTGTGGGCAGATGGTAGATACACATGTATGTAATATTGACATATGAAGGATTATGGTAGTTTAGAAACTACTGCAATCCACTGTGTGGGCCAAAAGCCATGATGAAACCTCTGAGGAGTTCTGGCTAATGTACCCAATCAAGCAACAATTTTGACTAATCCTTTAAAATCGGCAGAAGTTTTGACCTTCTTTCACAGTTATTATTTTCCCCCAAATTTTTAATTCAGTATAATTCAATTCATTTTAAACTTTATTTATATAGCACCTAACAACTACCAGGTAGAACTTACAGTAGCTGAACAAAGTGCAAAAGGCAATGTGCAAAAATAGTAATAAAATTAGAGTTAACATGAAAGTAATAAAATATAGCAATATCATAAAAGAAAAAAAAAAGTAAATAGTAAGAACTAAAACAGAAGAAAACAGAATAAGCCTTAAAACACAACAAATAAAAAGAAACGTTGGGAAGCAGAAGACTACGCACACCCTCTACTACAAAAAAAAAAAGGCTTTGGTGAATAAGTGGGTCTTTAGTTTAGCTTTAAAAGTAAAGAAATCTCTTTCAGAGGTGAGATCAGGAGGAAGGGAATTCCAAATCGTAGGAGCTGCCACTAAGAAAGTGCAATCAGCCCACGATTTATATCTTGTTCTATGCACTTCGAGCAAGACAATTTTTGGTTCTGTTTCTCAAAATGTTAACAAATGAGTCATTTCAAAACACAGCAGCTCTGACTGGGTTAAAGTAGTTACTGAAGGTGGAATATTTAATGTGGTAAATGTGGCATACTTTGCTGTGCATGTAACCAGTACACTTCCAAGAACATGGCCTTTCCTTGTCCCATGAGCTGGCTGTCACATTTAGCTTGACACAGGATAGTCCTGAGGCACACCTCTATTGCTTACCCTCCCCCAAAAAAAACAAACAAACAAATAAATTATTGCACAAAGCAACGTATGCGTGAATGAGTGTGTGTATATACCCTAAGGGTGTGCATGTACTAGTTTTCTGAATGCTGGACCAGTATTTAACCATAGTGTACTCTTACCCCGAGTTTTGATCCACAGTTACTTTGCACAAGATAAACTGCTCTCTGAAAATGAATGAATAAATAAATGAAAGAAGGAAGGAAGGTAGGAAGGAAGGAAGGAAGGAAGGAATTAGCAATTGATCATCATTCTTTTTTTTATTTGTCAATGCCACTGTTAACTGTGGTGTTTAGGCTCTGTATCCACTACAACCCTGACCAGGATAAAGCAGTTACTGAATGAATGATATATACAGTGGTACCCCGCTTATCGACCGGCTCGGACATCGACCTTTTTGCTTAGCGAACAGTTTTTCGACCGAAATTTGTGCCCGCTGAACGACCAAATGCCCGCTTATCGACCTTTTTTTACCCCGACCCACGTGGAGCATTTTTTTTTTTGTTACTTTTGTAATGTTTTTAATTTATACTTTTTACTGTATTATTGTCAGAAATCCACCTGCCACGTCCCCTTCGGCGGCTGTCAAAACCTTCGCTTTCCCTGAAGCCCCCGGCTTCAACAATGCATACCTGGGGCTCATTATTCACTCATCCCCAACTCCTATATAAACCCCTCATTCATCCACACTCCTTGTCGGTTATTGTTGGTATGTGAAGGTGTTTGGTGCATGTTTGTCTGTGTTTTCCCTGTCACACGTATTCCTATGCGTTTCTTCCTTTCCGGACTCCACGCGCTTTCTTTCCAAAGCACACCCCGGATGACCTTTTTCCTCCCGTGCGTTCGCGCGTGGACCTCGCCCCTCCAGGGCGTACCACGGATATCTCTCTCTCGTTTGTCGGGATTCTATGGACTGCCATGTGTGTGTGTGTTTTTGTGTTAAACTCTCTGTGTTTTCGTTAAACCAAAGCGAACTGTGCTCCGGCTTTGCCTCCGCTCATTACGCTGCATAGCAATTATATACAGTATTATTTAGGTACCTGTATTATTTAGTATTAATACTGCTAAAAACAGGGCAAAAAATGTTAATAAATGGGTATCAGTGGAGGTCGGGAACGGATTAATTGGTTTTCCATTATTTCTTATGGTATATTGTACATTCGCTCTTCGACCTTTTCACATTTCGACCGGTTTTAAGGAATGGATTAAAGTCGATAAGCGGAGTACCACTGTACATTCTTATTTTATCAATAGTAGATTTAATTTTAATGAACTTTAACTCCATTATCAAGCCACCAGAAACTGTTCTAAAACCTAATTTAAAACCCCCAACTTTCCTCAAAACTTCAGACATTTTCTTTTCCTACAGCTCCACATTTGGAACCCATAAACAACCCTTTTCAGCATAGAGTCGTAAAACTACCCCTTTCCCCCTTACCCCATCAACGGACACTAAAGTCCACTAGAATACCTCAGGCCCAACCTGGCAGCCCTCCAAGACAGAACTAAAGAACAAGCTCCTGTAAATCAGGTGGGACTTTGAATATCCAGGATAGGCAGGTGTGTGAGTGTAAGATGTGTGTGAATGTGATTAAATATGACTGAACACTGGGACTATGAAAAGTCTGGCTCTGGTTTTGGTCAATCATCACTTTTGCCGTTCTAAGTAGGATCCTGCTGGCACACAAAAATAAAACAAAACAAAAAAAGAACGTCTATAAATCCAGAATCATATAAAACAAACTATAGCTCATATTTGTGTAAGTATATTTTATATTAAATCAACTAAAGACTTTGGCTGACTGTACACACTCAAAACGTTCATCATTTAATGGGTCTGTTCATATTGGCAAATTAATTTTGGCAAGCAAACCAAATTACTGGCACGTTTGCACTATGCAGGCCTGCCAGCCCTAAAGAGGAATAATGAGTTGTTCTACAGTAGGTGGTGGTAAGACACTCGAGATTGGGCCCAACCATTCACACCTGCCATATTTTTGGTAGTTAGGAAGAAAGCAGAAAACCCGAATGAAACCCACTTAGAAGATCGAAGATAATGCTAAAGAAAGAGTGTTATTGTGTGGTTAAAGAAAAATGGATGTTCAGGATGAAAATAAGAAGAGGTTAAGGACAGGTTTAAATGAAGTGCACAAACATGTCCAGGGTTCAAATCCAGGTAACAGGTCAGTGTGCACTCAAAATGGAGTAAATATGCTCCCCTTAATGCTTGTGTATGTATCAGTTTCTTTTTCTCCCTCTCCTTCTCTCTCTCTCTCTCATTAGGGTCTAAGCTTTGGGGTTATGAATGGGACGTCTGGCCTCCTCCAGCTGTTCTCTGTTATGCGGTCGGCGTGTGTCTGACACATCCCAGAGCTCAGCCAGGGCTTAAATCCTGCCAGGTAGTTGTGATAAGACCCAGTGCTCAGGTGCGGTGTGTCTGTGTGTGTGTGTGTGTGTGTGTGTGTGTGTGTGTGTATGTGGGGGAGTGCACTTCCGCACCCAGTGCTAAATGCAGCCTAGTCTCCTTTTTCCTATTCTCTACCTGAGTATTTCTATTATTATTTATATTACTGAGGTCTTTTTTACAGCATCTCATTTTCTCTCTCTCTCTCTCTCTCTCTCTCTCTCTCTCTCTCTCTCTCTCTTTCTTTCTCTCTCTCTCTTGTTGTAATGTATAACAATAAATGCAACCTGCACATCTTTTTTCCAAGAAGTGAAGCATTACATTCCAAAGCCAGTGATTAAAGCATGCAACTGGACTCTGACTGATTGTGGTACCTTGAAACAGAAAGCAAAACAACCCTGTTTGCATTTTTCATTTCAAATGTAGTTGTATAAGAAATAAAATACTAAATAATCAATGACATTTGATGACAATGACAGTCTTCTTGTTCTCTTTCCACAATAAACTTTCTTTCGGCTTCTCCCATTAGGGGTCGCCACAGCGGATCATCCGTATTCATGATCCGCATGTTCGATTTGGCACATGTTTTTTACGCTGGATGCCCTTCCTAACCCAACCCTCCCCATTTATCCGGGCTTGGGACCGGCACTAAGAGTGCACTGGCTTGTGCAACCCTAATGGCTGGGGTCGGTACCCTGACCGGGGATCGAACCCGGGCCACAGCGGTGAGGGCGCCGCATCCTAACCACTAGACCACCAGGGAACCTTGCTTGTGTTCCACCATAATTTTCATTTTTGTCTGTTTTTTTTTTTTTTTTGTAAAATGTGTTAAATGACAATACATCATACAGAACAAGTTATCATTTTGCCGATATCGTATCGCAGTACCAGCCTCATTTCTACTAGAAGCTAGTAAAATGAAGATTATTCATTGTTGTGATACAGATAAGGCACATGGCCCTCCATAATGATGACAAATGTCACAAAATGTAATGTTCTATCTTTGTTACAAAGCACTAAGACTGGATGTTTCCTTATTCTAATTTAAACAAATAAAAGTTAATACGTTAGCATCTGCCATAAGAGTTGCGAAAAATCTTTAACAAAATTAGTATGAGTGCTTTATTAAAAACCTGTCATTTGCTTTAAAACCAGAAATATTTTCAGTGTTGAAAATTAATCAGCACCATTTGACCTGTCGAACTGACACACTAAAAAAAACTTTCATAATATGTCAGCTTGAAATGAGTGTTGTGTATAAGTCATAATAATGTTTACAGTGTTTAAAGTCATGCAGATGGTCCTAAATGACCCAAACCAAGCTCACCACCTCCTCACATGTTTTTTTTCCACCCCCACTCTAGTTCTCATCTTTTTCACAACATGTGGGGGTTTCAGTTCTCATGCCCAGTATGCTCACGCTAACACAAACATGCACACACACACACACACACACACACACACAAATTCACACGCAGATCATGCACGAGAAAGATTGTTGAGAATTGAGAATTGTCTACTACCACTCTCGTTCTCATGAGCAGCACACTAGTTAAAAACAAGGGCACACACACACACACACACAATGTATTTGTTTTTACAAATGTACTTTTAAACAAAAACATTTTTAAATATGCAGTGCTTGCTCCTTCATCTACTTCAGCTTCCTCGTGATGAACCCGAAGAGCAGATGCAATGGTGAAGATGCTGAATCGCGCTATGTGCTGTAATGTTTAAGGTGACCACTAGAGGTGCTCTAAGCACACATTACAGATTTCTCAGGTACACAAAGGGCTGAAACCCAGCGGTTTGATACAGCAGCTGGATGAGTGAGCACTTAAACAAAGCATTGACTTCTATACAGGGTAAAGTAGCTAATGCATCCTTAGAAAGTAAAAAAAAAACCCCACCAGATAATGTTGTCAACTAATTTACATATCCATTATATCATTATGATTGTTTGCATTGTACAGAGAAGTGTAAGCTTAGTGGTTAAGACCATGAACATCTGTTCAGATTGAGTTCAAATCTTAGCACAATCAAGCAGCCACTGCTGGGCCCCTTAGCAGAGGATTTAACCCTTTATCTACTCATGTAGTAAGTTGCTCTGGATAAGGCCAACTGCCATAAATATAAGTAAGTTTAAATAAGAATTAATAAAATAAAAATACACCAATCAGGCATAACATTTTGCCAATATATCAATAATAAGTGGTAAAATTGATTATCCCTGGGTCTGATTTATTAGGCAGTAAGTGAACATTTTACATCTTTAAAACTGCAGCTCTTGCAGGTTGTTCCCATCTGCAGCGGTCAGTATCTTCAAAAGTGGTCCAAGGAAGGAACAGTGGTGAACCGGCGACAGGGTCATTGGAGGCCGAGGCTCATTGATGCACTTGGGGAGCAAAGGCTGGTCCGTGTGCTCCGATCCAACAGACGAGCTCATGTAATTCAAATTGCTGAAGAATGTTATAATATCATATCCCTTATCATCCCACAAATGATGCAATAGTAATAGTTGTCAGGAAATACAAAAAAATTTATAATTTACATTTGCTACTGTTGAATATTACTAAGAAGATCTTGTTCTTCTGAGAGCTCTTCTGTTCTTCTGAGACTGCAGGGTAGCCAGCAGATTTTTCTAATACAATTGTTTAAAAAGGTATTCGAAGGATTTTCAGTGCATGTTAGAAGTTATTCTATAATATCCTATTTTATTTTTTTTCTATTATATGTTATTCTATCTAAATTATGTGATTTTTTTTTAGAACAAACTAGCTGGGTTAGTATTTCACCAAATTGGCTGTACAGCAAAATGCAAAAATGTCACCATCAACCTCCAAACCATAAAGTTGTTGCCCAAGAATAGTTAATCTACTTAGCTGGCTCTGCAAATGCAGAGTAAAGTGTGTGTGTTGTGGTGAACAGCTGTGTGATGCTTGGTCATGCCAGATTCACATGCTGTGGGCCAGACCTGACTTTGTATCACAAAGAAATACTAAAATCAACCCTAAAATCAAAAGATGCTGATGCTGTAAGTGTCATATGCACCACAGTTTCAGGTACAGAAATACCATGATTCAGAACAAATGTGATTACACAAAGTATCTGTTTATCTGTGTGTGTCTGTATATGGCTAAATTTAGTCTATAACATATGAGAAAAACATTTTTCCATTTTTTTTTTTTTTTACAATCTAGCTAAGAAATTTGATGCTAGCTAAGATTTTTTTTACAATGAAGTAAACAGACAAATAACAATGGCTAATTAACAATGGTTTGGTTTTGCAGGAAGTTTTAAAATGCAATGTTGGTAATAAAATGTTAACATTCCATCCCTGAAGGCCAATATATAAAATAATGTTAGTTATGTTAGCAGGTTTTGGGATACAATATGTGATGTGTGTTGGCTCAGTAGCTGTGTCTCAGATTCCACATTATTTTGTATGTAGAACTGTCAACTATGTTCACACTAAGCAATAAAAACAAATGGAGTATATTTGAAATATATGCATAGAAGGATGATGAATATCAGTGTTGCTGAAACTTGTAAAATATGGCCACAATGTTTTTGGACAAGGTCCATTTTTATTTAACCTATTTTTTTTATTTTGTTTACATGTGATTTAAACACATGTTTTCATGTGATTGTGATTTATTAACATGCACATGTTAATACAAAGCAAATCAAAACATCCTAAACCAAAATTCAATCAAAAACTGCAGGCATATTTATATTATCCTACAAAACGTACAAATCCACATATGTGGTTGTTGATTTGGTGTACTGTTGCCAAGACAACACCCTAAATTGTCCTCAGGTAAACATTTGTGGTTTTTTTTGCAAGAGCACCTTTTACATACTGTGCAGGCAGCTATTGTGGTTCTGTACCTTTGTGCATTCAAAAGGTATTCTTAATAACCCATCTGCATAGGAGCTTTGCATGGTTCATCTGGTGCTAAAACGATAGATATATACACACATTTTCCTTCTCTCTAAAGCAGCAGTGCGCTTTTTCAGTTGTGTTCACTTTTTCAAGTGTCAGCTAACCGCTGTCATCCCTGACCTTTGAGTTAGTTTCCATTCAAGACTAAACGCAGAAATGTGGTGCGTGTGTGCAGCAACGTAAGCCTTGCACATCACACGCGTTCTCTCAATTAAACAATGAGGTGTTACATTTAATAAAATGCTCACCTTTAACATTTTGTAACACTTGCATAACTGTTAAATAGCATACAGTATACTGGTTATATATACACACACACCACCAATCAAAAACAAGGAAGACAGCCAGGTGATTTGTGTGTTTTACTGCTGGTTAATCACGTATGTTGCCTCAAACAAAACAATAAGTATAAGGAACCTGCATATCTATATGAGTGCCCTGTTAAAGACGCGAGCTGTTAAACCTATTAAGTATGTTAATAAAACACTCAGACAGAGCATGTATTAACTATAAAATATAAATAGCTATTTCTGACATTTCGCAATTTACTTAAGTGTTATAACATAAAAAAAGGTTAATATGTATGTGCCTGCCTGACACGTTTTTTATAGTGCTTTTTTTTTAAATATAGTGTTTAAGTTTTTTTTTATATTTATATAGAATGCTCCACAACATTAGCTAGAATTATACATAATAGAGTATGACTTGCTATTTGAAATATTTTTATGCATTTGTTGCCAAATTCTCATTGTATAAAAGAGATAAAAACACTTTGGGACATGCCATTACATGCCATTACTCAGTGTCTGTGATCCTCAGGAGAGATCGCAGCAGTTATATAATCATATAGTGTTAAAATAATGGTAGTGGTACACCAGGCTACATCACACCACACCACACCACCAAGTTACTCATTATTTTCCTAGAATTTATTTTCTAATACAAAATTCCTCTGTGTTTTATATCATATAGAAACATTCCATAAAATATCCAGATTATTCATTAAAAACAAGCTTTAATAAACGTTGAAGTTATTATGAAGATATCAATAATTGAATAAAAATGCACTAAAATCTGTCAGAGACATTCAATAATCATGCAAATGATTGAGTAAATATTTCAGTAAAATAAAAAAAGAATGATTAACATGAAATAATCAAAGTCATACTGATTAACATATACCAGTTAATGTCATGTATATAGTTCTTTTTTTCCTTTAGGACTTTAAAATTAATTTTTTAACACTGATGCTCAGCCTTAATTCCAGCACATGTGGCCTTTACCTTAACATTCACTACTGGTAGCAGTTCTTTTTGGAGGTTTTCACGCCCACCCAGCACACAAGTTAGTCCTCGAGGAGTCAAGTGTGTGTATGGATTATGGATGGTCCAGGGTCATGTAAAGGATGGATGGAGAGATATTTACAGCCAAACCTGGTCCTTCTTTCCACCCTGTTTGTGTGCACCAAAGACCATGTCCACCTTTGACCTTTCTGAATCTAGTGTCAGCTCTAACACAGATCATGGCTGCAATTTGAAGAGCTAACTTACACCTTCTGTTTGTCTCTCTGCTCAGCTTCTTACATTCTTTCCTCCATTCTCCTCCTGGTTCTATTTGTGATTTACGTCGGCCTGCATGATGGCCTCTTGTGCCCTTGTCACCTCTCTGATTTGATATCCAGCCCATGCTCCCTCCCAAAACACAGCACTAAGCTTCTCCTGTGTTATTCCACATATCTGGTTACAGGACCAAACCCATGGGGGTCTTTAACAGGTCCTGGGTTCATGACCCTAGCTGTTAACAGCTACTAGGCAAAGACTAGTCTATCTTTTTCTCTTGTCATGTTGAACTGCTCTCTACTTAGTACCATGAAGTCTTGTAAGTTGGACGATTCCAGTAGCAGAACAGAACTCAGAGCTTTTGTGGTCTTGAAACAATGTTGAGTGCTTGTTCAGGATTTGTGCATTCCTTCCATTGAAGCAGATTGATTTGCTGTCTTATTTCACAGTCACTTAGATTTCTATGTAAAAGTGGAAAAGTACCAGCGGGAAATCTCTTCATTTGACCACAAATATGTTTGTTCTTCCTAAGCGACTAACTTGCGGTCAACTGTGTGCAGATATTTGGTTGTTGAAATCGGTTACTAGTTTACACAAAAAACAGTGTGTTAATAAGAAAAGTGACATTTACTCTACATATGGGAAAACTTGTGGCATGTTCCTGTGGCTGAGTTATAAAAACATTTTTTTTTTAAGTTTTGAACAATATTTGAGTTTTTCTATTTTAAGAAACATAATTGTGTTGATCCTAAATTGATATACATATGTTTTTATTACTTTTCTTAACTTTCCTAGGCTGCACATTGGGTAGATTGCAGATTCTGATTTCAAATTTTAATTAATATATTTTAAATTCATTCATTCATTCATTCATTCATTTTCTTCCGCTTTTTCCGTAATTCGGGTCGCGGGGGCAGCAGTCTAAGCGGGCCCCCGCCTTCGACTGCTGCCCAATCCTCACAGCACCGTCCCTTACGGTCCCCCCGCAGGTGGTGAGCCCACAGGAAGTATATTTTAAATGAATTGTCAAAATGTTCATGTGAATTAATTTCCTCACACATATTCCAATTTTGGTTAAATAAAGTTGACCAAATGATTAATAAAATGATTTAATACTGTTACAAATTTACAGTAGGTAACAGTTCTAAGCACTAATTTAGCACTCAATTAGCCATCAAAGATCAGAGAAGGAGAAACGTTTTAAGTATGAAGCATTAAAAATACTGTACATTATGTGCATGCCTTAAAACATTACGGTTTTTAAACCTTGTTTTGTTGTTTGTCTGAAAAAAAAAAACCACTGCTTTTTTTGTCATATGTTTTTCTTTTCATTTTGGCCTGGTCATTTATCAATCTAAGGTTGTAACTGCATCACCGGTGGCAGAAACAGCTACATTATCTCAATAACTATTATCTTTTTGTGTTTTGCACCTGAGATTGTCAGTATCAATTGGCAGTTGCTAAGTGATACTCAAATCCAAGAGAAACCAATAACTTTTGCTGTCTCTTTGCAAAATCATACCAGTCATGTCTAATCCGGGAAAATGCCGCTCAAAGTAATGAATTTAAATTGCTGCATAGAAGGAGTACATGTTTCACCACCTTCTGTGATCAAAGTTCACAGCCCCTCAAAATGGGATTCTAATCATTTTACCACAAGAGGAAATGGCTCAACCTCAGGTTCTTGAGTGGGTTTATAAGTGTGACCATCCATTTTCACTTACATATACAATATCCAAATATGATTGCACTTTAACTGTTGGCCTTTAAAAGTCGGATTTTGTATCATTCTCTCATCGCCATCATCATCATCATCATCATCATCATCATCATCATCATCATCATATTCTTTTGGGAACGTTCACAACAGGTACCATCAATCTCAGTATAGTAGTTCTTTGCATAGACTGCAAGCCTCAGATTCACTTCCTTTGTTAAAGAGGATCTAGCTACAAAAAATTTACATTTGAAGAGTGCAAATGGACAAAATTAGCACTTTTTCAAACCATGGTTACCTGTGTTAGCATGGTTTGTGGAATTGAAACATACATTTAAAAACCATGCATGCAAATGGAACGCACTATAGTAATTTTTGCTACCCCTTTTTTGGATTAAAATGCAGACAGGAACATATTCAGGAACAAATCATTCTTAAAATAAAAGTGTGTCATAAAGCACAATGACTAGGTTCATGTTGAAATATCTGGGAACTGTTTAATGATTCTGGTTTTTAATTTATTACTTTCTGTCAGATGTTATAATGATGTTCATCCTAATCGGTTTTGATTATAGTGTACAGAGACCTGAGTAAAGTGCATTGTCAAATGCATTGTGGGTAAATTTAAAAGTTTAACAAAAATAATAAATCGACTGAAGAAAGCATGTGAATATTATACATCTATAATCAACTTGATGTAATTTGATGGGTTGTATATGTGTGCGTGTGGAAAATGTTAGCTGTTATATCTCAAGATCATTTATTACTGCCTGTTCTATCATTTTACAATCAGTATTAACCTACAGCCTGATTCAATACAGTCTTCTATTGTCCGAAGCCCCAAGCCATGACCCCCATCTATTTTTACCCCTTTATTTCCTCTTTTAGCATTGTGGTCACCCCATACTCGTTACGGGTTGGTTTCCTCCTGCATTTACCACTGTTTCCTCTGGTTCCTGTTTGTGAGACCAGCAATCCCTCCTTAGCTCATCCAATAGCTTCACTGAGGGCTTTCAGGTACTTTTCAGACACTAAATAATCCAACTAATGATTAGAATTGGTTTTTGTACGTTCGTGTGTGTGTGTGAGTGAGTGTGTGTGTGTGTGTGTGTGTGTGTGTGTGTGTGTGTGTGTGTGTG
>JAAIIK010000054.1:1749021-1759021 GCA_014706435.1 Silurus glanis
CACACACACACACACACACACACACACACACACACACACACACACACTGGATTAAAACTTTATGAGTACCTTCCATTCACAATAAACTTGTGTTCCTCAACAGCTTCAATAGAACTTGAAATTGACATATTTTTTTATCATCAAGTCTCGAATGAGCTCTAATAGTGATTGGAGCATTAATATGCAGCAGAAAAGTGAAACCACAGAAAGTGCATGAGGTGGTTTCATGTTCGCTTAGCCCTCACAGATCTCATCCGCCTATTAAGGCTGCATTAACCTTAACATTACCCTCAGTAACCAAAAGGATAACATTTGGCTCTTTTTGTTTTTCAAACAAAAGCTTTAACATGGTTTATTGTGTAAGAACATATAACAGTATCTACAGTATCATTGTAACGACATCACACATGCTTAAAACACACAATACGCTTGTGAAGACCTTCAACTGTTGTTTACTATTGCTATGCCTAGACCTAACCTTAACCTCAGTAACCAAAAAGGAAACCTTCTAAGTAAAAAAAAAAAACAAAACAATTATGAGATGTTCTCCTCATGGGCACCAAAACAATGTCTCTCATATGGTCGAAATTGTCAGCTCTTCCATTCCTCGAGGGGACAAGAATGATGGGACACACACAGCAGGGATCACACACCACAGGGCACACACTAGGATCAACTCTTTTACAGGTATCTAATATCCATACTTGAATGATTAGTTGATGGGAAATTTGATGTTGTGCATACACACACATACACATACCATGAATAGTCTGTGCACACATATTTCACTCTGGTTCTGTATGTAAACATACCACTATGCGGCGTATCCCCTTTTTCCGCCTGATCATCTGTAAACATTTCATTGACTCAGTGGGGCGGCACCCAGCTGGCATTCTGCTCCTGCTCTCTGGCTAGTATCATCTATGACTCACTATCAAGCCACTGTTTACTCTTCCTTTAGATGGGAACATTTGGGAATCAATCCCAGATTCATATCTGTTCCGTCTTTCCACTGAAGAGCCATGTGAGAGCGCTAGAATACACACTCAGTGGTATTCCAGGATAATGATGCCTCAGTGAGCGTGGGTTTGCAATCACATGTTGCATGTGTGTGTATGAGAGAGAGAGAGAGAGAGAGAGAGAGAGAGAGAGAGAGAGAGAGAGAGAGAGTCTTTGTGTGTGGTGGGTTGGGGGGTTGTATACATATCATATGTGTTTGTGTTTGTAAGTGTGTGCTCCTCAGACCCCTCAGATCGTGACCTCACTCTTTCTCACGCCATACCGGCTGAATGATGCACTCGTGCTCTTTAGTCATGCAAACAATGTGTGGAAGGCTTTAAAAGTTTTTCCACTGCGTAGATGCGAGCTTGTGTGCCAAGATCCTGTTATAAGAAGTTGTGACTCAACAAATGTGGGGTCTATTCAGATTAAACGTCTTTACTACGAGAAAATTTGCAATAAACTAAACACGTTCCATCATGTTATCTTTCACCAATTGAGAAAGCATGGTGGATTTCATCATTTATTTTCTCGAGCCGTCTAGTCTGAAACACTTCTCATAAATGATCGCTCCCTCATGGCCGACTCACCTATGACTCTTCCATTCAGATGGTTTGCCTGGAATGACCCTTTCCTCAACTCAGCCTAGCGTTCTCATTCAACAATATATGTTTTAAATACATATACAGTGTGCTTGAAAGATTGTGAAACCTTTATAGTGTTCTATATTTCTGCATAAATATGATGAAAAACATTTTCATGATTTAAAAAAAAAAAAAGTTCTAATATTAGAAGAAGTAAACCCAATCAAACGAATAAGACAAAAATTTGCAGATGATTTCAAGGTCAAATTAGGTCAATCAGTAAGATGACAACCAGGTGTCACTAAATATCCAGTTCTATTTAAAAAGTTATCAAAGTCTGGGCTTCACAACACATGCTTGTGGAAGTGTATCATTTCACAAACAAAGGACATTTCTGTGGACCTCAGAAACGGAGTTGTTGCTACTCATCAGGCTGAAAAAGGTTACAGAACCATCTCTAAAATGTTTGGACTCCAAAAATAATACTGTTGCTACCCCCCTCAGGAATTATTAACCATCAAAGATGGTAGATAGTCTGTAAGTTCACAAAGGAACCCAGGGTAACTTGTAAGCAACAAAGTTCTTACAAGTTCATGAGTGCTCCAATAGGAGAACACTGAACAACCTTGGTGTGAGAGAACATTACTGCCCATCTAAAGTGTGTTAAAGATCATGTGGACTATTGGAAAAATGTTTTGTAGATGAATGAGACTAAAATAGAATTTTTGGTTTAAATGTGAAGCGTTTGGAGAAAACACTGTATTCCAGTATAAGAACTTTAGCCCATCTGGGAAACATGGTGGTGTTAGTATCATTGTTTGGTCCTATTTTTGACTAAATTATACCAGCAAATTAAGGAAAATTGAAGAAATTTCAGAAGAAAATTGGTTATGCAACAAGACAATGTCCACAAGCACACATGTTGTTCCACCAAAGAATATTTCGAGGAACAATGTTCGTTTTGAAATGGCCAAGTCCAGGCTATAATTCAGTAGAAATGTTGTGGAAGGACCCAAAGCAAGCCATTCATGTGAAGAAATCTAGCAAAATCCCAGAGCTGAAGTTGTTCTGTACTGAGAAATGGGCTGAAGTTCTTCCAAGCCATAGTGCAGGACTGATCAACAGTTAGCAGAAACATTTACTTGCAGTTATTGGTGCAGAAAGGTTCACTTACGTTTGCCACTCACAGTGAATAATAATGGGTTATTTTTCACAGTATATAAATGACAAAGTATAATATTTTTGTTTCCCTTGTTTGATTGGGTTCACCTTGTCTGATGATGTTTTAGGTCATATGCATGCAGAAATACAGACATTTCTAATAGATTCACAAACCTCCGAGCCTCATTTTAAGCATGTCTGCATCTTGTTGTTGTTTAAGTTGGTCATCTATACACAATCTAAGCACATAGTTCCCTTTATAACTTGTTTGTTTATTGGTACATTAAATACTACATATTTATAGCAAATCTCTTGACAAATTCAAGTTTGTTTGGTTTCTGTTGATACATTTTGTTTATAATCACTTTAATGCAGCTTCATTCCATTTGATAGATGACTTGCATTGTGTCTGCATTGAACTATACATATAAATGTTTGCTTTCACTTCTGCATACACATTAATAAAAAAAAAACACTAAAATGCCTCTAGCACAAATAACAGCTGCCGTAAAGACCTACAGATCCGTCAGGCAGTACAAGTCTTTATGTGGAAATGTTTATTAATTCAAGCAGAAAAAATACATCATATGGATGGGTTTTTGGACACCTGACTATAAGAATTATATAAGATTTTTGTCTCATTTAGTCCCCATTATAATAACCTCCATTCTTCTGGGAAGATGTTCCAGTATATCGTAGACTAAGGTTTGGGAGATTTGTTCATTCAGCTGCAAGTGTAAAGTCAGGTACTGATGTAGGGAGAGATGGCCTTGGTGCAGTTAGCAATCCATTTCACCTGTATAATAGGTCAGTCAAGATCTTCCACTCCATCTTCGTAAGCCTTCAACTTGCAGCTTGCTTTGTGCACAGGGGCAGTGTCATGCTGGAACAGGTTTGGGTTTCCCAGTTCAGGAATGCTACCATATCCAAAGACATTCTGTACAATTATGTGAAAAGAAGAACATACAGCTGGGAAAGTCAGGTGTCCCAATACTTTTGTCCATATAGCGTATTTATGTCCAGGATTAGATGTGAGAAGTTCATATTGTCAGCGAAAAATATAATTTTAGAAATATATATTTTATTATTTACGAGTATGCTGAGTCATTTTTTTAATAAGCCTGGCTGTATTTAGTAGCAGTCTTCATAGGAGACAAGTACATATTCAAACAAAGGATAAAAATGTAATAATCTTCAAGTAGTAAAAAAATAGCACAATGTTAATAGTGTTTTGAAATGACATTTGCACCGAATACATTATTAGACTGTCAAAATACTAAATTGTGCAAATGTCTACTTGCAGTTATTTAAAGAACCCACAAAACAAGACATGTTGTGGGTTGCTTGAAACTTTATTAAAAGTTTGAAGGTCAATTAATGCATTTGGGAATAACCCATTACATCTGTTTTTAATATCTGATTAAATATAATGCAAAGGAAGTGGAAAAAAACGTTAAAGTTAAAAGCACATGTATATTGATTGTTGATCAGAGATAAAAGAGAGCAACAGGTAATGGTTGTCTGGAGAATACACATATATATATATATATATATATATATATACTTCTCTTAATTTACCAAAATGGAAACAATCCTTACAAGGGACAAAACTGCATTTATGGTTTTGTGAGTCATTATGGAAAGGAACTTTGTATTGTAGGTACTCCACATTTTCCCTTGAAATCTTTATCTTTACTTTTCCACCAGTGCTAGACATTGTTTTTTACAGTTATTTAATATTTAAGGCAAGTCACAGTTTTATTTTTTGCCTATAAATGGCAAACTGTAGGCATGAGTTGCAGTTGCGTCAGCTGAAATGACCTTTTGTGGGGGAAAGAGAATATTAAGAAGGGCGTCAAAAGGTTTGTGACTCCTCAAAGCTCAGTGCGAAGTATTAATACAGGTCACATTTGTTACTTCTTAGAATGGAAAGAGTTCAGATCGCAGTCTCGTGTAATGTAAAGGTCAATCGAAAATAATATTGGAAGCAAATCTTTATTTTCATTATTTCAGGTTCAGTGCGGTCAGATTATTTTAAAAATGAAAAGCAGGTGCAATTAAAAATAAAAACGTAATCCCTCATCACTGTCACGTCATCTTAATAAATAGGTTTAAAAATAAATGAAATGCAGTTATAGCCAGACTTCGTTCTGTTTTCAGTCAGGATTTTTTTTTTGTCCTCTAGTTCTAAACGACAGGCTGAAAACATGGTGCACTTCCAAAAATGTTAACTATGTTCAGAACTTTCTTTTTTTTAATGAATGAATTTCGGAATGACACAATGACCTAAACATTATCAAGCAATGTTGGTCTGGAAAATGTACATTCATACATTCCTTTTGTTTGTCAGGCTAGCTTAAGCAAACATGCATCACTGGATAAAGTCTGAGCTATAGTAACAGCCAGGGTAAAGAAAAAAAAATTTAATAAGGAACAGACACATTCACAATATCCCATGTGCATGTAATACAAACTAAACATGGCCCTTCTAAACACAATCATACTAAAGAATAAAGGCATTTTGTAAATGTAGCCTTTAGTAAGACTTTATATACCCAGCTGAGACCGGATTCACAATGGAAATAAATATAGCTTTTTATACCACAGATCTGTTAAATGCATGATTCTAATTGGACAGAATTGTCTTATTGTATACGAATACTTTATATTTGACATGTAACATGTACATAGGCACTTGTAGGGTGAAGAGTCCAAACTAATTTAAATGAATAGAATTGTAGAACCCTGGCATGAGAGGATGTGGAAGAAGACTCGAGGAGATCAACTCAAAGGAAACAGAACACTCAATTTCATCATTTTGCAATTTTTTTGCATTCACTTTTTTAATGTAGGTAAAAAATTCATGCATAGCTCTCTGTTGCTCAGCTCTGTCTCCGGTTACAGCTAAACCTAAAAGCATAGAAAATTCACAGCTAAGTAGATTGGCTGTAACAAGTCACAGGTGAGAATTATTACACAGATCCTGACGGTTCACACGCCTCCTTTCCACCTACAGCCAACACTTAACCATGCCCCAATGCCACACTAATGATTAATAAGCTAATTCAGCTTTATACGATAAAACAGTCAACAGTCATAGCAGTAGTCAAAAATGGGGGTTGAAGTGCAATGGCGTGGGCATGTTTGGCTTCTTCAGAGCTTAAAGGCCTGCAATCTGAAGGTGAAGTACAAATATTATATTATTAAAAACAGTCTGTTTGGCGCAGAAGAGACAAACCTATGCTTGTGGAGCGGCATAGACCTTAAAATGAAGCTTCATTCAAGAGTGGCTAAATTAGAGAATTGTTTGTCTGAAGCTTTTGGCTGTAGATGTTGCACCTAAAGGTGGCACATACATTTTTTTTATTTTGTCACCACAGCTGCTATAACGGAAATGATAACAAGAACTTACTTTGTCCTATAGACATTAAACAACAGCAACTGTCACTAAAAACAAATCAAAAGTGTAGTATGTTCTTTAATTAGCTTAATCTTGATATCTGCTTTATGACAACATGTACCTCCTACAAAAAAAGTTTTCAACCAAAAACCTTTGCAGAGAATAAAGCTGCCTGAAATTAAAGCCTTATCAGATTGTTGTGTTTAAAACGGCTTTATATTTCAGCCAAGTGTACCACATAGTGCATTCATAGTTAGGTATGGGAGCAATGTATCTGATTAGCTTAAACAGCATGAGGCTTGGTCCTTGTGGTTCCACAAAGTCAAGCGTTGCAATTTATCTCTCTTTTATCACCATGACACAACGGTAACGAGCGCTTGTGTTTCCATTAGTCTGTTCTGCACACCCAATCTTCTACACACTTGCACGCAATCTGCCTTTCAGTCTCTAGCTCAGTCTCTAAGATACTGGGTCATCATAAAGATCATGAAGATAATGGCATAATGCTCTCAAAAGAAGTATGAAAGTCAGATCGGACATTCTGTTCTTCAGTCGGACAATGTTGTTTCTAGGCCCATAGTCCCTGTAAGACTGCCTTCCATCCAGTAATCACTTCATCCTCATCTAATGGAGGGAAGTGTATATTCTGCATATCTCCATCAAAACAAAAGTCGCTTTTCCAGATGCAAACATGAGATCCTTAAAGAAGCAAAAAAAAAAAACACAAAAATAGATCAGAAAAGGATCTGCATGACAATGTTGTGTTTGTGTAAGCACATGGCAATTTAACAGACTTAGCAGAGAATATTTATCATGGCAAGAATCTGATATTATTACCTAATAATGTCTGAATGGTTAATCTGCATGTAAAGAAAGTTCTAGTGGTGGCCACACAGGAGAATTTTTACTTTTGTTTTGTTTTGTTTGAAGGATTTAGGTGTTTTCGGGAGAGGAAATAAGATGACTGGTGATGGCTCAAAATGGCGTGGGAGAGCTTGCTTACAGCAGCAGTTCAACGGTCCTGCTGTGAGTACACACACCAGTCCCTCGCACCTCCCACCTGGGCAACTACATTAAACATTTACATCTTATCCAGCAGCCTCTTTTCCCAATCCACTTAACCTACGCATTTATTCTGGGCTCATTGCTTTTCCTTTCGCTGTCATCCCTTATTCTTCAGTTACATGGTGAGTAGGTGTTCTATCCACCACTCCTGTGAAGGCTTTGCTCTCTTCCCTTTTAGGATTATATGTCAATTGAAGTGTAGTGTATTATAAGGAATGTCCTGTCCTTTCTGTTCTGCACACCCACTTGACAATTGTACCATTCTCAGTCGAATTTTTCCATGCATTTTTCCCACAGATACACGGTTTCTCACATCACTCATAATCACAGCGTCCTTTTCTGTATCCAGCTCTACACTTGTTCTTTTTTAGTAGCTTAACCAAGACATTTACATCAACCCAGATGCTATGCTGGTGTCGTTTTATAAACATTTAACAGAGGGATGGAAATCATTATTATGGCCAAACACTAATCCGAATGTCTATCACAGTTGTTCGAAGTTTTTTTTTTATGTTTTTTTTTTTTTTTTTTTGGGGGGGGGTTGGGGAAGGGGGGTGATCTCTTAAGAGAAACTGTGATTGGAAGCAGATGTTAGCTAAGGGTAAGGGTAGAGGTAAAGTGGGGGCGGAGAGAAGAACGAACATTTTGGAAAATTCTCAGGCTTAAGTCTTCACTTTCTGGGCTCTGCCTCTTCCACCCAATCAGGGCTCGGCGTCAGCTCAGCCAAAGGGTGATTCAAAGGCTGCAATTGGAGTAGAGGCTTTCCATGGTGTGCGGGGGAGCAGATGTCCTGGGAAAGGAGTGCTGACTCCCAGCCACAGCGCAATGAAAGAGAAGTGAAAACACTCCAAGCAGCCACTGGACATGGACCAGATTCTGTACTAATCCAGCTGCACAGACACACACACACATACACACACACACACACACACACACACACACACACACACACACACACCCTTGTACAAACAGAGCAAACATATGCCTGGAATCGCAATTACTAGAGCTGAAATTCCCCAAGACTTATAAAATAAAAAGAAGAGGGTAAAAGTGCTGAGAAGTCGACGCCTACACAAACACAGTGCCCTCATAAATACCAATAGTTGCATTATGTCTGTAGCCATAGCTGGCATGGTTCCTGGCCAGGGCCCAGTATCAAAGCACCACAATGGTAAAATAATAAACCCATTCACCAGGCAATCCTCATTCTTATTGGCTGGTGTAAAATAATACACCAGCTCAGGGCCTCCCCTGCCTTACTGACCTTCTCAGCCTTCTCTGTCACCTGTGCTTCTTATAGCCTGCTATCTTTTTATTGTGTCTGTTATGAGCCGTCAGAAAACTGAAACAAAAAAATCAATCACCATTCCTGATGGAAAGCCCACATTACCATCTGAAGTCAGTTCATTTCCTGTCAACGAATGCCAGGTCTCCATCTCCTGGCCCCTCATGAATACGGCACTGCCCTGGCATGGCACTGTCATCAGAAAAAAATGAGGAGGCGAGGTGTTACGGGTTCCATGCAGGTTCAACGGCACATTACCAGAGGTCTGAACAAGTGTAATAAAAATGCAAATTGGCGCTAAAGCTGGAGAAACCCCCAGCCCCGACCCCTATAAACCTTTATAATATACTTCCCACCTGTGGCCATATCTGAGCCAGGACATCTTCACTCTATTTCACAGCCAAAGACAGAGACAAATAAAGACAGAAACTGGAGAACCCTATCATAAAAGTGTACCGGCAAAGGGAGGGTTAAATGCCATTTTAGAAGCAGATATTGATTGATGGTTTTCTATCTTTCATAAAGAGGTTGAAAACAGATCAAGGTCACAGTGCTTGTGCATGCTAACTGACAACTATTGAAGGGGTTTCTTGAAAATTTCTTGGACTAAAGGTGAGCAATCTGAACTGGAGACATGAGAAGATACAGCTACATCTGACACCGAGTCCACTGAAAGTCCCAGAATACCTCTCTATTTCGATGGTTGCTATTGACCAGAACCAAATTCCAGCACTGAGGACAATGAGTCCAGAACAGCCCTAGCTGTAAGAGAAACCAGGAGACGATCATATTTCATAAGCTGCACTGTAATGTACACGACCCAGACCAGGATAAAGCGGTTAGTGAAGATGAAGATGAGATGCTGTAATAGAACAGACAAGACCTTAAAATGCATCAAGAGGATAATGACTTTCACAATATTTTGATGTTTATGCAGCGGGATATTAGCTTGACTTTTTGTCTTGTATCTATCACATGCTCTGTTTTTAGCATCAGGGATCAAATTGGAGGAATTCCAGGGAAAGGGTAGATAAAGAAATGTATATTTTGAAACTTTTAGAATCTAGTGCCAGGCCGTTTTCCAAAATTCACAATGAGTACTGAATACTCGATTCAAATTTGTTTTTATAGCACAGTTTACTATAATAATATTCACAAAGCAGATAGGTCTAAAGCCTTATATAGCAAGCCAAAAAAAAAATAGAGATGGCATGATATATAAACCTCGAGATGAACGGAAACGTACCCTCAAAGTTCCCCAAAAGGGAACTTACCCTCTTCTGTTTGATACCCAGTAATTGAATTGGTTAATTCATAATATATGTACATTGTTTCCTCTTTAGAAAGATCTTTACCCTGGTCAGGGTTGAGGAGGATCTAGAGTCTGTCTCAGGAAAACTGTGTTGTTTTTTTTTACATCTACAAGGTCACACAAAAAACAGGGCAAACTCCACAGAGACACAAAACCAAGCAAAGTGGGGTTTTTTTTTCAGGTTTGATAAGAAT
>JAAIIK010000054.1:1760300-1774263 GCA_014706435.1 Silurus glanis
TGTGTGTGTGTGTGTGTGTGTGTGTGTGTGTGTGTGTGTGTGTGTGTTTTTTTGGGGGATGTGTGAGGTGATGTATGTGATGAATGTGAAGTTATGGAAGGTAGAAGAGAGAAAAAACACCTGTGTAGAGTTAGCAAATTCTGCTAAATAGTGACAAAGACCTTGAAAATGTGTGTGTGAGTGTGTATGTGGGTTGGTGGGTAGGTGAATACGGAGTTGTGAAATATCCAAATATAAGTCCTATTATCTGCTGACATTTTAGCCATTTGGTTTTTCACTGTTTTTATACACTATTATCCATCAGATTAACTGAAATGTGGAAACTTTGTGAAGTGGCCGGATTTTAGGCCTTCTTTAATCACATCATCTAAGTATTCCCGAAAAGCTTTCATATTTATTTCATAGTTATTTCCACTTTCATCATCAACATGACATAACAATTTCCTTTATAAATAATTTTACCTGTAAATTTATGTGTTGTTTCCGCATTAAGAAGCAAACGCATCTCCGTAAGGATTTGAGGGAGTTTGACAAGTCGGTTCAGAGCATCTCCAAAACTGCAGCTCTTGTGGGATGTTCCCAGGCTGCAGAGGTCAGGATCTATAAAAAGTGAAAGAATCAGTGGTGAACTGGTGACAGGGTCATGGGCGTCCAAGACTCAGTGATGCACGTAGGGAACGAAGGCTGGCCCGTGTGGTTCGGTCTAACAGATGAGCTAATGTGACTCAAATTGCTTTAGAAGTTAATGCTGTAAATAGGGTTAGGGTTAGGGTAAGGGTTAGGGTTACAATAGTCGATGTGTCAGGCCTGTTTATGTTATGATTTCACAGTAAAAAAACAATTTAGAGTTTAAAGAAGACTATTGGGATTATTTATTATTATACTGAAAATATACATTTTCTAATAGACAAAGCCTCAATTTACATTAACAAAGCATTTTGATAGCAATAGTCCTGTAACAATATCTCAAGTCACTATGTAGGATACTAGAAAGTTGCTTTTTTGCTCTCCATTAAACTGAGGTCCAATACATTGTGCTTAATCCCGTTATCGTACGTCCAGTGTTCCTGGAATGAGATTCAAACCTGACCAGGATTTGGATCCTGGAGGAATTTCTTTCTGTTAAAGTCAGCATTGTACAATACGGTTATTTACACTTGTGTTTATTTATTTCTAGAGATTCTAATACCCCAGCCAACCCCAAACACCCCACCCCAAACACCTAATATCTGACCTCATGGTTTCTTGTCTTGCCTGGATTGCATAGAGTTGCATCTTCACTTGCCAGCTGCAAACTTTCAACGAGACAAGAGCTAGAGTAAGAACGATAGCCCATGTGCGTTTTTTATTTAGACATGAGGAATTTATTGGAGCCTGGGGTTACAAATAAGTGAATGGCTTCAGTGTGCCTGTTTTAGTGCTGACGTCACAGGGCTCTCCATAGAGGACACAGTCATTAACCAGGGACACAATCGAGCAAAGAGTCTCCCTCTGGACCTGCCCCTGAGTAAACCACAGGGACAGATGCAGTGCTTGGAATCTTGGACCAGTGCTCCTGAGTCCCATTGCGGAAGAGTCATAGAACTGCACAGATGTGTGGACTCCCTATTTCAGTATTCCTTTAGGAAGAAATTAGGGTTTTAAAGGTTAATTTGAATACTTTGAGTTGATTAGAGAAATGCTCAATCATAGGATTCTTCATAAAATCTTCCGCAAGTTTCCGCAAAGGGACAAGCCGACCAAGATTTCTTACATGTCCAAGATTTGACCATTTGACCTGATCAGATCTCGCCAATGATAGTTGGCTGGTGGGAAGGTTTGAGGTGTTTGAATTGTTGAAGTTAATTCAGAACTAAAATGCCTTGTTTCAGACATGTATCATAATATGATGTTAGTCTTCTATGTTCTCTGCTCGCTTGCCCATTTAACAGTTATAATTGTCCTGTGAAGATTTACAAAAACTCTGCTTGTGTATTATATTACAACACTTGAATTCTTGATTCTGATTCTACACAAGGTGTTGATTAAAATGCTCTAGCTAATATTGTAACAAGTAATGGTTTCTTTTGTAAGATCTCATACACAGGGACTTGAACAACTCTATGTAAAAGGTTTTCTACTTAAGAAATTAGCAATATATCATAATTGATATTAATATGTTTATCAACCACTTGCATTTTGGTCATCTTTACTGACATTTTAGGCTGTGCTGGTACTGGCAAATTATCAAGTTCATGTTGGTGACATTACCTCAGCATAGCAGTGGCTCCAATCACACAACCCAGTAACTGATTATTTGTCATCACTGTATATCTGAAACTTATACTTGCAAATTAGCTCAATTCATTCCGAAAGTTAGGTTACATTGGCATTTGTGCCGTCTCATACCACTTCACTGACACGATTTGCATTTATTGATGTAGAACATTAGATTGGGTTTGATAACTTTCAACCTTTGGCATGAAAGTCTCTTCATAAAACAGTTACTGTCTCAGTATTGCACATTTTCATCTCCAGTGCTTCCAGTGATTAAGCACATTTAATCTGATTCAATACGCAAACATTGATGCAATATTGTTATAATCTGATCATGAACTCATGAACTGCTAAATGATGGTGAGCTCAGACTTTGAGTCTGCTTTATGCTTGCTGAAGCTCAACTTATGTAGAATGACAGAAAATTTTCCATGGCCAGAAACACTCTGTTCGCTTCGGTTCCTAATATATACACACAACCTGATATAGCTGTTAAGGCTGCGGGTGAAAGCTGACACATTTCAAGTACGGTTTATAATAAACTCAACCACAAATCTTCCACAAAATCTGCAGCACTACTGCATGCGTAAGCAAATCCTACCTGTGCGTGTATGTGCGAGCGTGTATGTGTGTGTCTTTGCAAGGTTGTCAATATTTCAGCTTTTTTTGCACAAATGAAAACACACAAACACGACTGTGATTTTTTTATGTACATTTTTATAACATAATTTTGAAGTACAATAAGAAATAGAAGATACCATTTATAAAACTCTCCGGCAGAACTTAATGATGGGCCAGCATCAGCCTTTTCTTTATATAACTGTATATGCAGACAGGTCTTTAAATTTCATATCAACTTCTTTTTCTGTATAAAAAAAAAAAAAAAGAAAAAAAAAATCGCTACATTTGGTCATGCTCAACCTCAAATTTTTTTTTCCATGAAAGCACCAGCTGTCTGCGTCTCGTATTTTTAAAGTTTATAAAATATAAATTATTGAAAAATATTCAAATGTTTATGAACTAAATACATTAAAATTTTCATTTAACAAAAAAAAAGAAAAATACAGAAACACTATAAAATGTACAAAAAAGAACAACTGAATAAAAAAATAAAAAAAGTTTCCTCATTAATGGTTTTGTGATTTGCCCTCATCACAATTTTTTTTGCACATGTGAATCAAAACAGCTTTTGAGACAGATTTTCGACGTTTTTATGTCCTTCGAAAGAATATACTTGACATTTACAGAGACAATATCTACTGGACCTCGTTCGTAAAGCACAAAAAAAGACAGTAACGTAATACCGAGTTATTTTCTGACATTGTGAAGCATGAGTTAAGGAAACAAGATTACAACATGTGACACCTTCTTAACATAAAACTATATCTATAAAACCATCTCCTTTCCATGATAGATCCGGGATCTCAACAACCTTCGAAATGTCTTTTATTTTAGCAATTTTTTTACTTGCTTTTACCCAAATTAATTCATAGTCAATGCATCAGGACAACATTGAAGCAAAAGGAGTAATGACTGGAATGTTGGGTTTGGTCCGTCAACAGCAAATTCATTCGGCTTGGAGACCTCACACACAGATTGATGTTATTACTGCTGTATTAGTGGCTTATTTGTTCATGTTGGGTCGTGTAATAAAACGTTTTGGAAACACAATCCGTACAAAAAGACTAAAATCTTCTCAAATCAAACCCATCGAGGCAGAAAGCCAAGCATATCACTGTAAACAATAACGTTGTGTTAATGAGGCGTCTTAACTTCAGAATTTCTTTTTACCCACAAGGCCCATGTGTTAAGCTGAACACAAAACAAGACTGAAGGCTAAAAGAAGCCAGAGTTACACTGCTAGCAACAGGTTTAAAAAAGAGTTTTCAACTCTAATGCTGTTAAAATGTGGCTTTAGTTTGGTCAGAAGGTGTTGATTTAATTTGTTATAACAGCAGCTCGGCGTGTCGTTCCAGCTGTGTTTCTACACACAGAGATTTTTTCATTCAGACTCTCCATATCTAATGACAATGATTTCAACCGAATATGGTATCACTTTCCATAAGGAGAAATTTATGTGACGTGAATGGAAGGAGTCTCCAGTGTTAGTGCTTTGCAGCAGTCAGGTTTTTCTGCCAGGCGACATCTTTGTGCTTTGGGGTTTTCTCTGTAAAACGACAAACTTTTTCCGTTAACAATTCTCCACAGCCTGGCGAGGGAATGGTTCTTGCTGCTATGACCTTAAATGAAAAGATTCTTTTAAATATTTTCCCCTGAGGGTATATCCCTGTGTTATGAGAGGAATAAAAGACTTTCAGGACATGCAGTTATTGGAAAAATAATGCTTTATATTAGGCTAATCACAATACCTCAAAATTTATTATTTTTTTTCTATAACAGCATGATCTGTTGTGTCTTATAGCCTTTTAATACATTTTAGATTATTTGTGTAATTTGTTTGGTTGTATTTAGCTGTATTTATCGTTCAGCACATTGTCTGTGCTAATGCTATTCAGATCTAAAGCTGCCACTACTGCTGTAGCATCACTGGCCATTTCTTGAACGTAACGCACCCATGTCAATCTTAAAACAGTCTGAAACTGTTACACCCCTACTTTCCTATGCCTATTCAACATTGTCCAATACCATCCTATGCTCAAATCCCTTACACAACCTTCACTTCAGTGATCACTAACTCCTGCGTCAGGCTTATGGCTAAGATCTCTATTACATTCAGCCATATGTCCTTAGACACACTAAAACAAAGACACAAATTTGGTCCCAGCTGATCAGGAAGCCTGTTTTCTGCATCTCATCTCATAAAATCAGTTAAATGACATTTCTATTGTGCTCTTCTTGCACCCCTTACTTTGTCTCATGACAGGCAGCAAGGTTACAGATGCATTTACATTACACGTGCTCTCAAAGGACGGCGTAGACAAAACAAGACATGAGGGCGGATGACAAAGGAGCGGTAACAAAGACACAAAACTAAGGCAAAGAGCTGCTTGAAGTCCTTTGTTTGAATGTTAAAGATTAGAAAAAAGGTGATCTGAGACGAGCCGTGTTTAACAGCTGCCTGAGTTGTGCTCGCTAAGAAGCGAAACACTCCTGCCCATAAGTCGAGGGCGGTTGTGTGTTCACAGCTTGCCGCCCTTGAGCAGAAAAAAACGGCTACTTTCGGTCCTGTCTGTCACCCGTTCTCGGTTTGACTGAGAGGCTTTTCTTTTAACTGAACGCATGAGTAAAACAGCAGTCTCTGGTCTCGCCTTCTGAGATTTCAGTTATGCGACTTGTACGTGAAGAGCCTACTTTACACGCATGGGGAAGAGAAGAAAAAAACACATTTTGGTATGATCCTTCATTTACAAATTGTAAAAAAAAAAAAAATAAGTAATACTGGCACAAACATATCAAAGAAAAAAAATGATAATAAAAAATAAAATACTTTAATCATTTTTGTGAGGTCCATTTTGAGGACTCGGAGACAGCAACAGTAAATTAATAGGAAATATTTTTGTATTTCTGTAAAGTTCCATTTTTGCTGTAACTTTGGCAACATATTTATGAAACTTTCCATCCATACAATGTCCACTTTAGGAACGAGTCCTTCATTCTTTCCTAGTTCCACCCCTCTCTAGCAGTCTGTTTTTAGGTGCTCTTGGGTCAAAATGGTGGCTCCGTAGGAAAGCGCACTGTTTTCTGGTCAGAGCTGAATTATGATACACACTACAGACTATGAACTTTGGTAAAGTTTGAAATGGGTCCTTTTTTTTTTTTTTTTTGCGATAGCTGCAGTCACGAGTTCAAAACAAGACCGAAACCATGACTAGGTATGAAGACGGGACTTGGTTGGACCCAAAATAAACACCCACTGATGTGAGGATAAGGGAGGAAAGTCTCTCTGCCCCGGTACTCCCGGACTGTTCTTTCACTCATCCGTGTCGGGTTTGACATCCAGCATGGCATGCAGCTCCTCAGGTGTGTATCCCAGAAGGCTCTTTAAATCACACACGAAACGGTAGACATAGCGCTTGCCTGATGTCTTGTGGATGATGTTCTTGTCGTAGTAGTAGCGCAGACCACGGCTCAGTTTTTCGTAATTCATCTTGGGCTTGTTCTTTCTCTTGCCCCATCTCCGTGCCACCTTCATAGTAAATACACAATTTCAATAAACACATACTTTATGCATGTTTTATATTTCATAACCATATATAAAGACTCTAAAAACGCAATACATTTGTATTACAAATCTGAGAAATCACAAGGAAGTGAGCTGTAGCTCGATTTGACAATTGATTAGATCCATGTGTAGATTATTGGCGTGGCAGATTCCAACCTGTTTATTGTATCACCCCATGATATACACCAGTCTGAATTAATGTTCTTAATCACATTAAAGTGTTGTTACACAAAAAAAATTAAATTCAATAACCTGATCGAAACATGACATACTTAATTTTTAGGCAGACTAGCTGCTTTTACTGGTGCATTTCCTGATGATGGCCACAGTGACATTTGACAGGTTTCTCTAGACCACCACATGCACAAAACGGTGCATGTTCACAATTTAAATATGCAAAGCACCTCTAAATGAGTCATTTTAATCGCTGCTCTAAACCCCAGCAAGATGAAGCGTCCGGACATTCTGAATTCTTCTAGTCCAATACTAGACTGCGTATGCAATTTGCATTAGAAGCTCAGTCTTGCCTAAAGTACTCTGCCTAATCCATGTCTGGATCTCTAAGCAAACAAAAGCTGCATTGTGACTATAGATGGATGTCTTGTTTTGCAGTTTGACCCAGTGTCTATCTCCCATGAGGACAGTCCTGGGTGCCCTTGTGACCTCTCACCTCGTCAGGGTCGGAGAGTTTGAACTCCCAGCCGTCTCCTGTCCAGCTGATGAACGACTGGCAGGATTTGTCTGTAAGCAGCTCCAGCAAAAACTGCCACAGCTGAATGGGTCCACTACCTACAAACATGAGCAAAAATACACATTTAGACGATAATTTAAAGCAAGTAGCAAGCAGTTTGTGTGTGCATCTTTCCTAGTACAGAGCACAAAAATGCCAATCCAAATGACCCAAGTATTACATCAAACATCATTATTCGTTAATCTGATCGGTTTGGGACAACTTGTGACAAAGCGTCTGTGTTGCGTTGATGCAAAAATCTCGAAGTTCATTTTCCAGACTGGTGTGCAGACTGGAAAATTGCTAAACAGCCTCAGAGACAAACAAAGCCCTCAGTTCTTGACTGCTAAAAACTGTAAATTCCAGTCCTGTGACATCACCGTGGACTCTGCCCTTAAGCTAAAAATATGAGAAATACTGTAGACGTATACAATTAGGCATGTTACTGTGTGACTACAGTACCTGTGTGTGTGTGTCAGAACATGGCTATGTGAGAATGTGGGTGTGAGAATAAACATTAGCCGGCGACGGCTCTCTGCGATCAAGAACCAAAGTTTCCGCCTTTCGATGTTAAAAAGCAAGCATGTACCAGCAATCAAACGATGCATGGTAAATCTTATTCCCAGTGTCACCAGACAAAGACAAAGTGAGCGCTAACGTAGACCTGTTTGTGCTCATCTACAGCTCGCTTTCAATTTGCCTGTTAAAGATGAAGCGATACGTTACATCACACCTGCGCCTTGCATCAGTGACACAGGAAGGGAAAGGAAAGATTAAGAGAGGTTACAGCCCCTTGAATAAAGCTGTCTGATGAAATCGTGTTCGTATTCGGCTAAAAATACATCGACCGATTCTACATTCAAATATAAACTGTTGGGATTTGATTGTAATGGACTTTGATTGGCAGTGGAAAAAATGTTTAGGCTTTTTAATATAAATCTGCTTGTAATCCCTATCTCATATTCTCACCTGCTGTACTACTATTCTTGCAGATCGACCACAAGAAAACTGAAATAATGTACTGTAAGTCTACAAGCTGCAGGGTTCTGCGCACATCAAGAATTCGTCAAGCCTTTGGGGTGGGCATCGGTGTTAAGGCTTTAAGCCGAACACAGAAAAGCAGGTTTATGTGTTTCTCTCTTCAAAGATGTGTACCAGTGTTTGTGATTTGGAAGGTGAAATGTGAAAACCGCAAAGCTGTTTTTCTTCACCTTATCACCCACCCGCATCATCTATCTGTCTCATATACACTCTAACATTACTCTAATTACATAAAGACATGAAGCTGTGAAGACTAATGATCCCGAGATTATTTTTTCGGGCACTCATGGCAAGAGAATGCATGTTTGCTTGAGTTTCTTTGTTCCCTGTTTCTCCACTTGATGTTACACAAGAAGCTGAGAAATCAGCATGTGCTTTATAAAAAAGGAAAAAGTAATATTGTAAATAATTGTATCTTAAAAAAAAAAAAAAGGTTATAATCAAAACATGCGTGCGTGCGTGTTGTGTCGTGTCGTAGTTTTAAAAACCGTGTCTTTGTGTGCGTTTGTGGTGCAGGTTCAGAAAGCCTCCCAGAGATGAAACGATAAACACACTCTCAGGTTAAGTGCACAGGAGCTGCTAGCGTTTTTGTGCTGCACCCTCTGTTGCCAAGACGACCTGGGAAAAGGGTTGATGTGGGCCGTAGATAAGTATGTGCACATGAAGTAAAGTAGAAAAAAAATAGAGAGGTGCAAAAGATGTCTTTCATTGTTTAAGTTGCTTTTTGGGTGCAAATTGGTGGAGAAAATGGCACACACACACACACACACACACACACACACACACACGTACATACACTGACACACACTGAGAGAAAAGGCAATAGTAGCAGCAGCTCTGAGAAATAGATTCAGAGCTTGCAAGCATCTTAGAAAGATGCTCTTGTGGTTACAAAACTGGTGCAAGGTGACTTTCTTTGAATCCAAAGCTCATCGTGCCCTACTAACTAGCAGTGTGGATTTTTTTTTTTTTAGGACTCGGTATGTTTACTGCTACATTCCTTGTTTTTTCTCTCGCAAAGATCGAAAGTACCTGTAAACACAATTAAGGGAGGAATAAACACCTGCAGAAAATAATCAATGATGATCATCAAGTCAGCCCTGGAGTTTTTTCATTCTCTAATTCACACTTTCTGAGAAGTTTTATTCTTCTTATACCACAGCTGTTGGCAATAATTTGTTTAAACATTTAATAAGTAAGATGTGATGTTGAGGTCGGTTCCTGTTATCAGTGTATCATTAATGTACGATTTTTTTCTTCTACAAAGTAATTTTTTGTTACAAATTTGTACCTAATTATAGATTATCCTCTGATACTGACACCTTCGCTCTTTTTTTTTCCACTTGAAATACATTTATCATTAGTATCCTTACATATTGTGAAAAGTTCACTGTAGAAGTCATGGTGATTGCGTTGTTACTACAGAAACAATAATGCGTAAGAATCGGCACATTTAACACACACACACACGCACCTTCTGACCAATCACATCTGAGAACTCAGCAGTGGTGATCTGATCTGCCTCAAATTTTCAACCTACTGCATTCAGTTAATCGTTTTTGTGACTAACTTGTTGAGTTTCTGTGAATCACAAGTTTCACTGGCCCAGTATAACCATACAGTTGAACTTTAACCCACTTACTGATGCACCTTAAGCCACATTTCTGAATGCGACTGATCTATAATGACTAATGCGTCTGATTCCTGTGACTCACTGAGTGATTAAACTCATTCTTTTGTTTTCTGGTGACTGACTAAAACCTGATTCAGGCGGCCGATGTAAATCTAAGGGAAAGGAATCTGACCTGTGTAGCCAGCGAGAGCAGCAGCTGGGATGACCGGCTTGTCCTTGCTGAGATCGGAGCGCTCGCGGACGTAGTCTTTGAACGTGCCTTTGGGCTTGTGGCCATGCAGGGCTGTAGGATAGTCCTCTGAGTCAAAGCTGTCATAGGAGGGGACGCGCTGCAGACTGTTGAACGACGACTGACTGCTCCATGACTGTGTCAGACGATCACAGCTCTCAAAGCTCTCGGTGCTCTCGAACGAGTCCTGGCCTCCCAGTTTCCCTAAAACGAGGCAGAGGGGGGGACAAAATATTTTTAAGCTTCCAGCCAAAGCTACAAGCAAAAATCATGCTCTCAAAAACAAAAAGTCGCTCCAAAACACATTTGGGCTTTTTCCCAGCAACTCCAATTCAACACAGCTTTACAAGGTGCAATGTTTGGGAACTAATCTAGTCCAGAAGGTTTGATGTGGGAAAACAGAATAGAGACTAGTGGTCACTGGAGCATAAGACAAGAAAATACCCAGAACCATTTATAACCATTCATGTGCAGTTTTCCATTTTACAACCACCATTTGCACTTTTTTTATATAATTGCAAGAAAACCGAACCCAGGTTTCTCTCTATTTTAAGCCAAAGCACAGATAAAAGATTAGTGCTAATTGAACTGCACTTAAGGAATGAAAGCTAGTGCGCATTTTGCAAAAATAAAGAAAGCCAACCCTGAAATCCTCAACTATATAATAGAAGCCACATGTGGGATTTGGTAGTGTCATAAATACTTTCCCACGTCGAGGAAGAAAAAATAGATGCATACGATTTACTCCACGATTTACAGTGTGCAAAGCTTAGCCATGAGTGAAGAGGAAATAAATGCACAAGTGTCTCAACATGTTTAAGATGGCACCTGAAGCTAGCTTTTTTTTTTGGGAGAACCAAAAAAACCATTTGGGCTGTCATTCTTTCTCCGTTTAAGGAGTGGTAGAGCAAGCAGCCGTGTGGGGGAGTAAGTGTATAAGTGAGAACACACATCAAGAGTTTCGTGAGAAAAGCGCTTTTGACTCTTGACACCTTTGGTACCTTACGAGAAGATGAGGCGCTCTAAAAAGAAAAAAAAAAAACCAACAACACTGTCCCCGTTACCATAGCTCACTCCGTATATTATTACATAAAGGCAGAACTCTGGAGAGCTCTGTGGCTTTGCACATCAATCTTTGATGCAAGCAGCTTTGTTTGTCTTCTCTTTTTTTCCCCCTCCCTTACTTTTTATTTTATTTTTTTAATTTTTTTTTACTTGTACACCATGGTCTTCAGTATTCAGGCGAGGTGAACATAACCACAAATAAAACCACAATAATTCCAGTTGTTCTCTAGTCACTTAGGGACATGTGGTGGTGCAAGACGTGCATGCAAAATGAAAAGCACTCTGAAACCAATGCTGTGCAAACCACACGCCAGCGACATAATAAACCAGGGACATTGTATTGTTATGCATTTTTTATGTAATATGAACTGCAAATTAATGACAAAATTAATTTGCCAGTACCAGTAACAGTTTGTTTGCATATTTAATACAATTTCTCCTACGAAACATCATATTTTCAGTAACTATTTTATCTCATTGTGCTGGGACCACCAGGGGCATTCTGGTATAGCCAATGTGAACCCTGAGAAAGCCACACATGGAGCAATGCATCACAGAGAATGCCACAAGCTCAAGATCGAACACAAGAACATGGAGCTATGAGGAAGAAATGCCACCAATTGTACCACTGTGGCCGGAATTGTAAAAGTATTGTAAAATATACTTCCTTCCTTTACACACCCCCAACCACCACCTGACACAGATTTGCTACTCATACACCCACCCACCCATGCAAATGCACTTCGCCCTCTCTGCCCCCTCACCTCTGCTGATACGACCCACACACATGTTGTCAGGTGACACTTCCTGTTTGACAGGGAAGTAGTCGCCCTGAAGTGGGTTGAGCGGTGTATCGCGCAGAATGACGTTGGTGTATTCGTTCTCGTATTTCAGTGACAGCAGGTCTTCCGAGCTGATCGGATGCAGGGTCTGGTAGGACTCTGTGATGAAGCCTGGCTCCGAGTACTCCGAAGGCGGGACGCACTGAGCGTGTTCGATGCCGTAACCTTGGAAAACAAATTAAAGCGGCAGGGTTAGAAAAGCAGGGGTCGGATATGGATATGGGTGTCTGTGTGTATGCACGTGTGATAGCTTTTATAAAATTACTGTCTGTCTTCATGCACTTGCACTACAGACTCAGACAAATCGATGCCTGGCTCATGTTACATGAAACTGAAGGTGAATGTAGCTGACAGGTACTCACTGACAAAGTAGTCTGAGGTATAGCGAGATTCCTGGAAACCTGAGCTTATGCCGTTGACAGGGAAATGCTTCAGATCCTCTGTGTGGGAGAAAAAAAAAATCAGTGGAACAAAAAAAATCTGAGATCAAATTAGCATAATAGTAGATATACTAATGAGATTTCTTTGGGGTTAAAAAAAGATTTTAGTTTTCTGTCTGATAGGAGGGCTGCCTCCTCCCTGCAACCTGACTAACGAAAGATTTTCCGTACTTGTCAAGCAATCGATAAGTCACTATAAAGAGAAAAAAAAAACGTGCGGCACACGCACTAAAGCCTCCTGCTGAAACGAGGTAGGAAAGACTCTATGCCCTGTGTGTGGGAAAGTGCTGCGGAGAATATTTATTCTACAAAAAAATGGAGTGGGAAGGATTTAACACAGCGTGTACAATGTGTTATTAATATACTGCTGTTTTGGAAATTATTGGATGCTTTTCCTTAAATAATTGAACGCATGATTCAATGCACCAACGCTGGAAAGTGCACGAGGTATTAGATCACCTTATTCCATATACAATGCAGAAACTTCACATATTATTCACATATTCTTATATTAACGTACAAAATAAGACACATCCTGGGAAACAATCACTTGCAGTACATAGGAACTGTATTCTGTAAGTTAGGTACAATCAGTGATCCTGGGTCAAATTTGAGACTAGAACGCTTATATAAAATCAGCTTCAAAAATTAAACATGATTGACAGTTTGCTCTGTTCATTGATTAGGTGGATGCTCGTGGTCTACATTATTTTTTTTTCATCCATTTACAGAAGCTTTGTGCTACAGAGACCAGAGGCAGAAGCAAATGCAGATATTAATTCAAGTTTCTGCAATATGAGAGAGACTTACAAAATAAATAAATTCATTAAAACAAACTCAACCACAAATTTGTTTGGAAACCAAACAATGTACCAAATCTGCTGTTTTAAATCTCTGGTGTTACCTTTCTGCATCATCTCTAAGTGCTCCCACAGGATGTCCCCTACAAAGTCGGGTGCCAGTTCTAGAAAGCGTTCCTTGCCCAGTGCGCAAAGATTGGCTCCACTCATGCAGAACTTGTGGAATTCCACGCTCTTCAAACTGAACTCGTTCACTGTCCACAACAACCATTCTCGAATGTGACCTTCTGTCCACTGCCGGGGGTCTGAGAGAGAGAGAGAGAGAGGGGGGGGAAGCGTCACACTCAGCCTCCATTAGTGCTCCGGACGAGTTGCAACCCGAATGAACCGATTCGATAGACTGACATTTCATCATAACTTTTTTACAGATTAGGAAAGTAAATTAGGGTCATAAAAACAAAATTACTGTAGTAAAATTAAAACAATGGAGATGACGAGAATCAGACAATAATGTATAGAATGAAATAAAAATGTAAATTAATAAAGGAATAATAATATTTCTCTAAATCCAAAAAAAAAACCAGTATGTCAGCAGGAAGTCATATAGAGCATGTTTTAGCCTCAATGCCTGTACTTAGAAATTCAAAACTCAATAATTATAGCCCACAGGTCAAACAATTCACACACACACACACACACACACACACACACACACACACACACACACACACACACACACACACA
>JAAIIK010000054.1:1778188-1791386 GCA_014706435.1 Silurus glanis
ACACACACACACACACACACACACACACACACACACACACACACACAAAGTGGGCAATCCAGCAGAGTCGAATTGTTACTGTAAAGGGGGCTTATAAATAGGCCCAGGCCTGTGATTAAACTCTGTGTGTGTGTGTGTGTGTGTGTGTGTGTGTGTGTGTGTCCTTCTGATGGTGCGTGAGAGAACATGAGTGGGCGTGCAATAAAAAGTCACACTGTCTCAAGTGAGCTTTTCAAAACTCGGGACGATGAAGCGCCTGAATGCTTGCAGGGTCTGATTTATTTCTGTCTATATGTCAGATTAGCATATTGTACCTCTTTCTGTCTTTTTTTTTAGATATTTGTGTGGGTGGACTGTGCTGTGCATATGAAAATCTCTAGGTCCTGTGACCTTGTTTGCAACAGAAGAGGTCAAATGACCAGAGAACGAACAAAACTTCCATGTGCATAAAGCATCTATGCTATAAATGACCATGAAAAAAAAAATGCTAGCAGGAAACGCGTGCTGCCTTTTAGTCTCTGCAGGGGTCTGAGTGGAGGCTTAAAAGCCAACCCCTCCCTTGCCTGCCGTCCGGACGTGACGGTGCTATCAGACCCGTTTCGTTACAGATCTTTATCTTTCACTTTCTCTGGGAGCGTGTTAGAGGAAGGCTATAAAACCTGGCTAGGATGAAGAAGGGTTATTCACCCAGCTGGACTGAGTGAGGGGGTGTGAGGGGTGGATGTAGAAAGCGGCAGCAGGGTGCTCGACTCAGAGAGCCGCTTGTTCTACCTACTATTTGGATTTCCATCTGAATGGAAGAGAAGCCTGGACCAGGAATAGCAGCAGATACCAGAGCCAGTGCCAAGGCTGGCCACGATCACAAGCAGGGGGCTCTCCCGGCCCGGTAACACTGCCACTATTCTTAGAAGCTGGACGCACCAAAAAACACATTCTTCGTGAACCAAGCGCGTCAAAGGACACAAGAGCTAAACGTTCTCTCTCTCGATTCCCGTTTGCTCTACTTTTTGCTTTCATCGTCACTCATCACCATTTATTGCTAGTTCTGAGATTACTGTGTGATACATGAGTTCTCGGTAATGAAATTAAGATATGCTCTATATGCAGATTTGTCAGGGTGCTACAAGCTTCAACGACTTTAATCAGCAAAATTTGCATGCCGTGCGTGATAACCGCAAACCCCCAGCTTTATAGTAAGGTGTGCCCAATAGTTCGGCTTGCAGAAACATGGCTGCATTGCATGCTTTGCAGTTGCACGAGCACACACTGCAAAAAAAAAAAATCGGCATCCACAATTCCAGCAGTCGACATGCACGGCTCGGGAGACCTGCACTGTTTAGACCTTGGAAACAAACACACACAGAGTATTAAAAACAGTTTATTGGCAACGTCTTCCCTCTCATGCTCAAGCACAGACCTTAGTGAAGTACATTTATCGCTGGAAGACGCCACATAAATGCATAGCTGAGCAATAAACGCATAAAAGCCAGAGCGATGATTTTGACTGACCAGCTTTTGTAGCACTCATGTTGTTGAATGAGGGAAAAAAAAAAAAACGTGTGTGTAATTAGCAGTGGAGTGGCTAATGGTTTCTGCTTGCTACGAGGCCAGCCGAGGTCCAGCAGACACATATGCACTAAATGAATTCCCTGCAGACCGCAGTGTTTTCATGTAGCATGCCACACATTCTTGCCTTGTTTTACTATCGCTAATGTGAAGGGCTTTGCATTCGTGTCTCACCCTCTCTCTCTCTCTCTCTCTTTCTCTCTCTCTCTGCATGTTCTTAATTCGCCAGTCGCAAATTGAAATTGCATGTCGTGAGTCTGAGTTAAAGAACGTTCTCATTTAGCAAATTATTTATATACATGTTGAGTCTTGAATCGCATGCCTGCCAAGATTAGAATGCAAAAATGAGTTTGCATGAAAATGAAATTCTATGTGACACAATTTGCTTCCTGGAGACGACATCTGTTTCGGTGGGTTTCTTTTGGTATCAAAGTGTGACTCAACAACAATGAAATTTTCAGCAACAAACCTGAACATCATGTGGACAAAACAAACCAAATGTGCCTATCATTTTTACGAATATTTTCCACTAGGTTCACATTTTATCTGTATATGATGTAAACACATTTCAAAATACGTTTTTTGCATAAAGCAGGCTACAAATGGTTAACGTTACTCGGATGTTTTAACAAGAAAAGGCTCTGTGGATCACACAAAGCTAAGCGAATGTGTCACAGAGTAGATTTCATTACGGTGCGTGTCTAGGAGTTAATCCAGATGCCTGTGTCGATTGCCGCTGGTTGTTTTCGGACCTGAGACTCCCTGTTTCTCTGTCAGAGATGCTGTGAAGAGGGTGAGATAAAGAAAGCCCAGCTGCAATGGTGAGAACATATGTCTCCTGTCACATTGATCTTCAACACAGAGATCAGATTTCTGATGGTACCATAGAAGTTTAAAACAGGGATAAACCAGAGTGCATTTCTTACATGCCTCTGATGTCCAAACCAGATTCCATTCAGAATACATTCAATATCTTTGCATTATGATTTATCAAAACTTAGACCACAGAGCCAACAACTGAGCTTGGCGTGTTAAGAAAGGCACCGTTTGAGCTGGCTTAGTCACCTCCAGAGCCGCCTGCCACCCAGTAGAAAATCTGGAACTCACCAGTGGGTCTCTGAAAGTTCCACATGCCCTAGCGACTAAGCAAAGAGGGGGTGGGGATAAAGGTTGCCCCCTGAGACTCTGACTCAGTAATTAGCCTGCTACAGGCGGCTGGGATGAGACGACGTAGCAGGAGACAGGCACCACATCAGGAGCCGGGAAGACTCTGCAAAAATAACGAAGCATGTGGGCCACATAGGGAGAAAAAAAGATGAATGGGAAGAGCAGGACAGATCAGGAGTACGAATGAGATGTAAAAAGTTGGGGGGGGGGAATAATTCTGGCTTGTTTGTTCTTCCCCGCTCTGGGACACGCTGTTTCTTTTGTTTTTGTTTTGGTCTTATGTGGAGCTGTGGAGCCCATGTTGGCTGTTTGGAAGCCTATAAATGGATCACGTTGGCAACAAGTTTAATAAAAGTATGTCCTTCTAACTCATGCCTGATCCAAAATGCAGTGACGCAAGCTAAGATGTTTTAAAACAGTCATTGATGGTAACTGTCTGTCAGTCTGGACTACTCTCACACATGCTTACTATTTAGCACAGAGTTGTTCCTGAAGGTAAAATGCTCCCTAGCCTGCTTTAATGACTACACGTTAAAGGGAACAATAAATATGTGTGGTCACAAGACAGGCACTTTGAAAGAGGAGGCTTTTAACCGGTGCACATTCTGCCAAGAGGGAGTCGTTTCACCAGCATACACAACTGCAAAGTTGTCTAAGACCCTTTAATCGAATATCCTTACCCGAAAAAAAAACAAGATTTGTCAATTGACAGTGTCTTAATTCCCCAAATATAATATGTTCTATAGCACTATGGACGCTAAGTGTACAAGTTTAGAGACTCTGAGCTCTGGTATGCCTCACACCTCTCATTAAAGCACACACTTTCGTTCGAACTCGTAAAACATTCAGAGTCCTGCTAAAAACGAGCCAAGGCATAGTCATTTGTTTTGCTTTACCACCAACCCACATCATATGATCACCGATCACCAAGCCTCATGTTTGTACAGCTGCCAGGCTGCTTGGCATGCCCAGAGTCTGGGGCAAGAGTAACACCTCTGGCTGGATCGTTTACAATTCACGGAAACATCACAGCTACAAGCTACTAGGCCTGGAATCAAACAGACACCTGTGTTACAATGGATGCAGAGCACATACTGCTGGCAAGGACTGTGTGGTCATTGACAGTGTAAGATATTGCATCTTTATAAAGCAAGTGTGTATAAGCACAGATGCTGATGAGGCAGCATCTTAATCAGATAAAAGCAGGCAGCGGGCAGCCCACCCAGCCCTTACACATTCCTGTCACTCACTGAACCCTGGTTTCCAGCTAAGCAAAAAAGAAGAAAGCGAAAAAGAAAGCAAGCAGCACCCTCATCAAGAGCTACTTCTTTCTGCGGCCTGAAAAACGAGTGGGTGGGATGTGACCTCTGGCTTTCTCTCATGTTGTTGCTGACCCACTTGGCCGTGCTAAGTACTCTTTGGTCAGAGATGAAAGCAGCAACCCTGTCGTCAAGCGCTTTGACACTACAAGTTATAAGCGCACATCTCGGCTCTTTCTGTATGCTAGGACTTTTGATATAGTTTTGTTTTGCAGAGCCGTCATGCTGGTGGGAGCGATAGCTATTTTAAACAAGCCTGCCTTGAAATGGCTTGAAGGCACCATTTCCAGATCAGTGCTACGCAAGCATATGGTTCATGTTTGCCTCCAGTTGACAGTGGCTTCATGTTATATAAGTTGGACTCGAAGCCTTTGTGGGGGTCTTCGGAGAGAGAAAAAAAAACCTCTGTCCGACCCTGCATTGTTTATTAACTAACAAGAAGTGCAAATACGATCGTATTAAAGCGTGTCTTTTTGAGAACCTAAATGCGCTCTTCGAAGGTCATTGCACTTATTTGGAGCCTCTATTGTCTGTTCTTCCTCTATTTCTCTTGAGTAGATCAGCTTTAAGATAATTGCTGTACTGCTTATGGCTTTACCGTGCCACTTTCTCTCTTTACTTGTATTAAAAGAAAGGCTAGTAGAGTAGTTTTTCATTATAAACCTAGTTGTGAGGGGGCACTGAAAATGGTATGCTAGCACAAGGAAGAAGCTTATTCATTGAAGTTCACCGCTAACCCTCATCGTTTTTCATCTAAGCAAACTTCTCAGAAATGTGCAAGTACTAATTCTGTCCTGAGTGTCACTAACATAAAGGGCTTTTTCTTTACGTTCTCTTGTCCTCCTTGCTGTGTATTTAGACGACATCTCGGCTAATATGCATATACTAATATACTAGCATACTTTAGTTGCCCCAAAGCATGAACAGGCACAATATGTGAATGAACACACCAGATGACTGTAAGCACTGTGCTGAATTTTCACTCTTTGGCAAACAAGGACTCTCCGTACTGACCAAGCATGAGGGAGCCTGTGTTGTGAAATGGTTTTGCAAGATACCACCACAGCGTTTTGGCAATTCGAGTGCAACTTTCAGCATTTTCTGCAGTGTTTTTCCATATGCCTGATAAAGTTTTGTGATAGGGAAGCGTTGCCTGTGCATTTACATTCGAGACATTGAGATCATACCTGCTTGTGTGTGTGTGTTGATCTTGTAGTGATTCATATCACACTCACTCACACACACGGAGTGCAGTCAGTTTGACACTTATGGTGCGAATAAATTTTTTTTTTCCCCATGATGTACATACAGCTGTGTGCTGCGGTGTGTACGATCCTCAGAGTAAGCAGCACGCACAGATGTTATAACAACAGTCAGCTTTTCTTTTTTTTTTTTGCTCAGGAAAACCAGCGGCCACTGAACTCGCCATGCTCCGCTGACCGAGCACAAACAGGGTCAGGTTAGAAGAGTGCATTGGACGGGTGTACAGCACGGCTATATTGGGTCAGACACTCACTCCCTCTCTCTAAGCATTAACCAGCACGATCATCACCTCAGTCCAAGTTTCAGGAGTGCCTTGTCAGGAGTATGAGGGGGAGGATGATAATGCTGACTGCTCATGCCGCACCTCATGCGCCCTCCGTGACTTCCTCTCCCACTCTCCATCATGGTCAAGCATGCGGGCCCCTCTCCTGCGCCTCGCCCTTTGGCTGGCATGAGAAGGCCATGAAACAGCATCACGACAACTAAATCTTTCATCGCCCGCGTGAGAAATGCCAGACGTTTCCTCTCAGGATGGCCATGGGTAAGGATGTAGCCATAATGTATGCCTTTAAGAAAGCTGATCTCATGATGGCAACGTAAATGACATACTGCCTCATCCTAAATAAGGACTCTACAGAACATGACTTCAAAAAAAAAGTTGCATGCACTTCAAATCCTGTAGCACTTTTGTGTCTAAACATAAGCTTTAACGTCAAGCATACCACCTGATCTTGCAACTTCTCATTGTGGTCATGTTTGCGGCCATGCGCCTCGCCCTATGCCTGGCTCAAGACACTGGCATGACACAAACTGTCAACATCGTGACAAGCAGCTTGGTCAGCACTGGTCAATGCATGAGCAAGAGGAGAAGTTTCCTCACTGAGAGCTTTGAGAAAACGTGTATTTTTGAACTCAAACAGCTTTATTGATTCTTACTACAAGAAATTGACAAACCAGCTGCATGCACGTAAATGCTTCTTACAACTTGAGGCGTGCAACAGTATTTAAACATTTACATTACAGCGCATATCGCATTGTTATGGCAATCTGAGGACGCAGAATGCCTGCTCGAGCATGCTCGCTCCCACACACACACACACTGCACGCAGCTCCTTGCTCCTCAGAGCTAATACATAATTGATAGGCGCATCTGGCGCGCGCTGTGCCGAGCATCGCCTGACCGTGCTCGAGCGCGAGGGAAACTGGTGCGCGAGCCCTCGGGGACAGCAGTTTAAGCGCGCGCACAGAACAACAACAAAAAAAAAAACTAAAAGAAACAAATAAAATGCAATAATAATCAACCAAACGATATAAATATATGTTCAAAGAAAGCGTTTTACTCACCGTCTGCTTTCTCTGATTTGATTATAGTTAACGTTGGCGTCATTTCCACGGCAGCCGTCATGGTCTCGCGTTCAGCGCGCGCCTTACAGTCCCTTACAAACCCTGCGATCAAAAACGCCGTTCTTCTGTTATAACTATTACTATTATTATAGTATATGCACGGTATCCTGTATCTCGGGCTCGAACTTCTCTTTCTCTCTTTCTCTCTTTCTCTCTCCCTTCCCCACTCACTCACTCACTCACCCACTCACTCTCGCTCTATCCCTCTCTCCTTTCCTCTCCTTCTCTCTTTCTGTCTCTCTCTCTGGGCGTCACTATGTAAATGGGCGGCGTCGAGTCTGATTCACTCTCCAACTTACCTCACACACTTCTCTGATACTTGATCATTACTTTTCTTTCTATTAGTTTTTTCTTTTCTTTCTATTTTCCTCCACCCAACTTATGACTAGTTCCAGGATCTTCTCATCCTGCTACATTTTTTCCCACATTCCTTCAGTAGCAGATGCTGGCAGATTTCACAAGAAACAGAAGTCACAACGTGTACAAGCCCACCGTGAATGACATTGAGCAATCACACAAGAAAAAAAAATAATTATGCAATCCGTTGCTTAATGTGTGATATCATACTACACGTCCATGGAATGGTATTACTTCTAGTGTTCAAGTGTACTGAATGTCCCTGATGAATAACTACTAAAACACTGGATGAGTTTTTTTTTGCATTGGTGGACAGTAACAAAGTAAATGTAATTCACTACAGTATTTAAGTAGCTTGTATGTTCTTTACTAAAGTATTTCCATTTGGGGAGAATTTTACTTTTACGTAACTACATTTCAAAGTCAAATATCGTACTTTTTTACACAACTACATTTTGCAAAAATCAGTTATTCCTTATAATTTATAAGTAGATAAAAACTTAGCTGGTCAAGCACACAGTAAGCCACCAATCAGGGTGGAAATCAAAACTCGACTTGTTTTGATTTCCGCTTGGTGGTATCTACTCAGCACAAATATACAGTTTAGCATCAGTGCAAAAACATTTGGAGAGGAATAAATGATCTCCTGACTCTAAGTTTCCACAACACCCATTGCACGGTTTTCTTTTGAAGCAGTTGAAAAGAAAGTTTTGGGCTCGTTATAATTATAATAGATATCAGTGTTTGACTCATTAATATCGTTCTATTAATAGATTGGTTGCCAAAAGTAACATTTGAGTCTTTTTACAGAAACTAAGTTGATTAAGCAAAGAGTCTTGTGACAGAAATTATATTAAGAATATTATAATGGTTAGGATGCGGCGCTCTCACTGCTGCGGCCCGGGTTCGATCCCCGGTCAGGGAACCAACCCCAGCCATTAGGGTTGCACAAGCCTTAGTGCCGGTCCCAAGCCCGGATAAATGGGGAGGGTTGCGTTAGGAAGGGCATCCAGCGTAAAAACATGTGCCAAATCAAAACATTTGGATGATCCGCTGTGTCGACCCCTAATGGGAGAAGCCGAAAGAAAGTTTATAAGTACTTTGGATGCTTAAGTATATTCGAAGGCAAATACTTTTGTACTTTTACTCAAGTGAATGTTTAATGAGAGCACTTTTACTTTTACTGGAGTTATATTTCTACCTACTGTAACTCTACTCAAATACATTGTGCACTTCGTTCACCACTGGCTGGCGGTGGGTAAGTGTGGGTAGAAAGGGTGTTTCTGGATAAGCACTGTTAATCTCAGAATAAAATGCAACTTTAACTGATATCTCTGATTAGCTTTGTCAAATCATTTACCAGCTGGCAGAGGTGGTCCACCAGTTTGACCAGTTAGGCCTCTGTTTTGGCAGCCAGAATCCAAGTTAGACCAAGCTGGATTTTTCAGCAAGGGATTTTTAGAGAAAGCTCCTTACATAAACAATATTAAACAATTATATGGTTTTACCCACTATAGAAAAGCTTAAACGTTTCACACAAAACCCTATTCCAACAATTCAGGTTGGTCTGACCAAGTAAAAGAACCTTACACACAGGATGAACTGATCAAGCTGGAGGAAAAGAACCAATATTTAATTTACAGTTATTAATCAAGTGTCATGGGGGTAAAAGATAAAGATAAAGAAAATTGATCTTAAAGTCATTAATATTTGAATGACTATTGTTTTATAGTGACACAATGAAATTAGTTTGGTAGCCTCAGAGGCCAGCAGCAGTATGTAAATATAAATATAAATATAAAATAAAACGGAAAAGAAAATGAATAAAAAAAAGAATAAAAAAGAGCCATGCACTGAAATATAAATATAACAATATATACGAAAGAAAACTGTAGTACACAACCTTAAAGCAAAACCATAAACACTCACTGTTTAGCCACCCAGAAAATAATTTATCATCTGACAATGATGGTCCTGCATCTTGTTGAGGTCAGTCAGTGTTTTGACAGCTGGTAACTGGTCAGACTAAGCTATAACCTTAAAGAATCCTAGTAGCCACGGAATCTCCTCCTGGAGATCCAACTACCCATGTCTTCTTTGCCATGATCCAAATGTTGTCTATTGAGATTATTTAGTAGCAACAGAAAGACCAAACTAAGGTTCAGTGAAAAACTTAGAGGTAATGTAGATTTACAGGAGAAAGGTTCTAACATTGCAGTGGTGTCTCGTGACAAACTATCATGAGACACAAAGGACGCTGTTTACCTTGTGCTTCCCTGACCCACAAAGGACATTGTTTACCTTGTGTCTTGTCCATATCTTCTGGTGTTATATTACAATCTATATAAAGACCAAGTAAACCATGCCAGGTCTTGACTTTGCATCTCTTTCTGAACTTAGTGTACAGCAGATTGAAGGGCAGAAGCCTGAGTGAAATAAATCAGCAATAATGTTCAACGAGCCAGTTTTCAATGAGAGTGTGTGAATGTGCTGATGGGAGTGAGTGCCCTTGTAAGGCTGGCCAAATCCTATAAACACCTCAGAGTATTTCCTGCCCACCTTGACTGGATCAATAAAAACTCAAATGTGGCATTTTACTGAGGATCCTCTTACCACATCTCTCTTCTTTATACACAGTGCTGCCCATGACCGACTTTTAAATCTGAAAGTGTGCATCTTATTTTACTCCCAGTGAGGATGTTGAATGACCAATGACTACAGTAGCTAAGTACAAACACTGACTCAGCTGGGCATTTAAACATGTTTTGCTAAACTTTACCTTCTTTGTTCAAGTTCTATATAGTGGAATATTTTAGATGGTCTAAATTTGACAGTTCCAAATTACAGATATGGCTACATCAACCAAGCACAATTGTTCATGGATTTTTTTTGTTGTTGTTTTAGCATGAATATTAAGAGAGATAGAATAAGAGAGGGGGAGAGAGAGAGAGAGAGAGAGAGAGAGAGAGAGAGAGAGCACAAGAGAGAGAGTCTGTGCTTGCATTAAGTTAATTAGCTGCCATGGCAACAGATTGCCATTACAATTGTCATGTCCTGATCGTCTCGTTTCGCCAAGCCTCATGGCCTTGACAACTGTGAGAGGGCTTGTCAAAAGCATTCATCCATTTCAGAACAAATGTTCTCAAAAATGAACCGGTACAATGCAGTCTTTTCTTTCCTTTTTAATCAAAGGCTTTTTTTAGAAAAGGAAGTGTGTCGAGATATAGCATTTGGTCTGTCTGGGCTCGCGTATTAAGAATAACCCTGTTAGCCCAGTCAATACCGGCTGGTCTTTTTCAGCAGCAGGTTTGACCATGCCACCTGCCTCTAAATGGATTCGAGAAAGCTGGGAGCCGGTGTTATTGATCAATTATAGATTTTTAAACAGGGATACCTCGCACACTAGCCATTAGCCTGTCTGGATAGTGTTTCAACTGACAGATATGAGCAATGGTACACATTTTTGGGATCTTCTCAAGGGCTTCTGTGGTCAGAACCTTACAAAACCCGAGAGCTTGTAGAAGCTAATAAAAGTAGGAGGTGATCTCTAACTCCCCCTACGCAGACACTCCCTCATTCATTTGTTCCCTCCTTCCTTCTCTCACTAGCCTTCTTTGTTTTAGCTTTAATGAGCGCCTTGTATAGTCCTTAAAAGGCCAGGCTAGGCTTCTCAATGCCCAGGGGCAGCCATTAAGACTAATGGGGTTGCTGACTAATATCATAGAGAGGGCTTGCTGAGTGGCATTTTTTTCTTTATAGGAAAATGCAGAGATGGGGGTAGGGAGGATGTCTACTTGAGGTCTATCATTTCTTCATGCTGCTTTGATGCTATAATGGGAGTGCTTACTGAGCAAATTGCACATGAATGCTGTAAAACGCCTGTTAGATTCTATAGCTGTGTTCATGGGGTTAACTAAGATAGAATTCTTCAAAGAGGGTCACAAAGGAAAAGTTGTAAACTGGGATATAATAAAAAAATTCCTTAATCCTAGAAAGAAGAGCAAAAAAAATTCTTATTTGCTACTCAATTTTTGTAATGAATCATCACCAGGATAACGATCATCGCCATCATTACACAGTCATATTTATGGTTATTTTGGCCTTTGGGGAATCCCAATCACTGAAGGATCTGGGAAATCCCATCAGTGTTGTATAAGAAAACTCCTGATCCTACTCACACACACCACATGCATGAGGGAATGCTGGGTTTGATTCATGAAATACAAAATTCATTCTTCCTCCCAAGCTCGATTGCAACTATAACTCTTGAGCTTGTTGACTCACCAAAACAAAACTGTTGCTTCGATACGGCCATGGAAAAAGAGCTTGATGTTACGGAAAGCATGAGCTCTGCCTCCAAGCAGCCCTTGGTTGTGTGGGAATTACTTGAACAGAGAGTAAGTGCCGCTAGACTTTTTAGAACGTGCTAATCAGAGTGAGTCCTGTAACTTTAAACATTCCAAGCTAAATTCAGAAGCAGCATAAGAGCCTGGTCCAAACATATATAACTATGAGGCCTTGATGCTTTTTGTCATGATTTTGGCACTGGGAACTTCAGAATTAAAATGTCTCTGTTTAGCACAAGAACAAGTGAGCAGGTCAGCATATGTGATCCTATTACAAATAATTAAACAATCCAGGTCTACGTTCTTATATATGCCTACAATAATATTTTCTCTATATATTAAAGCCAAAAAAAAAATCTTTCTTTTCCTCAACAGAACTTATGAGTACCAAGTTGACCTTATTTATACTCTTGCTTGATTGAGGTTTAAATTAAACGGCCATTCAATCCAATTCAATTCTATCAGGCTCCTGTAAGAATTCAATAATGAAAAACAGTTTTGATAAAAATAAAATCTGTTTTCCTTTGCTGTCACAAATGTAACATTTGCCAGACGCTTGGCTTTATAAACCTCTAGAGCTCCCAGAATCCCAATCTGAGAACCAGTGTTTTAGATAATGAAATGAACAACTTCCTGTATGTACCATATTAGTCTAATTGTCTTGATTTTGACCTATTCAGTGAAACCGAACAGTCATTTCAGATTATAATAACCAAAAACACATAACTCTTCAACTAACAGCTAGAGCAATTGCTAAGTGTGTCTGTTATTGATGGCACACATCATGGACTCCTGGGAATCACGTCTCCCGTCATTCTTTTAGCCCTTTTAAAGAAACCACCGTCCATGGCGTTCCTGCTCACATTGGACACGGCAGGAGACCCCGAGGCGGGTGCAGAGCTTATAAGGGGCATATGTGGAGGGAGGGACGCAGGGGTAATTCTGGAACAAAGCCCCCCCCAACACGATGCTGTCTGAAGACAGGCCGGGCTCTTTCAAAACAATTAGCACTGCTAAAAGGCACATCGTACTCCACCATTAGCTCAGCCATGTGTCTGCCCATTCACCCCATTGTGGAACTAATTAAATTACACCCCTCCTGCTTTCCCTCCTCCTCCTCCTCCACTTACCCTCCTCCTTTTCTCCCTCTCCTACTCTCCAGCTATGTGAAGCAACAGCTATGCCCTTGTCTTTCTTTTCTACTCTTAACTTACCTACTCAGACCAAGCTCATGCACGTTGTCTTCCTCACACACATAATAGCACACAGATAGGCAAATTGTATTCTTTAATAGTTCACCCTGTCCTTGGTACTGCTGCTCTTCAGGCCATTGATCTGTCAGGTCAAAAGGCCGGGATCAGTATGAATATTTCATAGAATGCAGGAATGTGCACAAACACACATACATACACACACAGAACTGATACACGACACTTCCCATGAGAATTAAGAATATCTGAGATGATCTTCTTTCTCTCTTCCTCCCTGTGCTGTACCAACATGTGAGTCATTCTTGTGATTACTTCCATTTCCTGGGTATACGAGTTTCACCTTCCATGTATATACTGAAGTAATGGTGCTCTATTAATGAACACACTGCAGGAGTTCAAGTGAGGAAATAGGAAATAGGGAAGTTACTTATTTCGTCATCTCAATGTTTGATGTTTGGCCATATTGCAAGAATAATATCAAGTGAAAACATCTTAGCAGAAAGATTACAGTGTGTATGATTTAGCAAAAAAAAAAAAAAAAAAAAAAAAAAAAAAAAAAAAAAAA
>JAAIIK010000054.1:1815156-1826385 GCA_014706435.1 Silurus glanis
GTGTGTGTGTGTGTGTGTGTGTGTGTGTGTGTGTGTGTGTGTGTGTGTGTTAAATTTGTTCACAAACCACTGTTGAATTTGGTCAAATATGAATGAATGAACCTATTTACAGTTCTTCAATCAATTTTGTGAAATAATATCTTTTTAAGTCTTTTGCATTTCCTATTTTTAAGCAATTTTTTTATATTATTATTAATTTTACATTTTTTATTAATTTACATGATTTATACAAAAAAATTGTGCATATTCTAATAAATAGTCATATTTAGAATTATTTAATTTGAAAAGTAAAACAAAACGAAATCTTATATTCTAATGAAATGATAGAAACTTCAAATGCAACTCCACCTGTAAAGGTGAGGCATTTCAATTTTAACTGGATTAAAATCTTTTTATTTTTTTATAGAATCATATTTTCTGTATCTGCACTGTAATTCGATTTATTGGAATAAAAAAAAAAATGTGCTGGTTGACATGAAGGGGGTGAATTTTGCTTTGAGGGCAGGTTTAAAATGTGTTCTGAAGCTCAACTGCTCCCTCTATCAGTAACCTGACGCAACTACACACGTCAAATACACCGAAGAATAGTCCCACAGGTTGCTTCAAAGTGCTGGACAACTGAACTTTTCAGAAACTGATATCAGATAAGCAAAGCAAAGTTTAAATAGTGTAGATGGGACTAGGGAGCTAAAACTAAAATCTTTGTTTAAATGGTAAAAAAAATACATAAAAAACATAAAAAAATATGCCTTTTACCAACTGTATTCCTTCCATTAAATAATTTATTTATATTTGCGGAACACGAAGAACAGCAACATCCCAGATGGAGCTCACCAACCAAGTAAAGGCTGGTGCTGATTTCTTTCTTTCTTAGACTGTTGACATCTGGAGTTCATTATTCCCTCAGTCAATGATAATCAATTTCATCAATTACACTTGGTGAAACTTCCCTAAATTTGAAATGTACTAGGGCTAATGAGAATCTACACGTGAAATACAATATCACAAGTAATAGTTATGAAAAAAATCGACTTCTGTCTTCGCCGATTTTGATGATTTCTTTGGACAAGGAGCATGTAGACAAAGCAAACAATCCAACACATCTATAAGCACATCATTGTTTACTTTATTTACAGTGCTTGTTGCTCGAAAGAGGCATCTATTTTATGATGAAAACAGACTGGAAACATGAATTGAGTTGCCATCTGTTTTTCAATGAGTGTGTTCCTAAGCATCCGTGCATGCATAAGAGATTTATGCCTATCATGAGATCCCGTGCTGTCATGCTCGATCCATGACGCTTATATAATCCTAACACCATGCTACTGAAAGGGGGCCTTTCGGCTTTCAGCCTGTATTTAATATGAAATCATGAAAATAACCAGGAAGCCACTATAAAAAGCAAATACGGATGTAATTATCTTAATGGGCCAAAACAATGCGCAGGGCAGTTGGAAGAGCACTAATCTCACTAGCATGTGGCTCACAGGCAGCAATACAAAGAAATCCATCTGCAAACTTTATTATAATGTTCTTCTTGTGTTTGTTATATAACACTGGCTGGCGCTCTGATTCTTTGCAGCATGTGGAGGAATGTTGTGGGGTTTCTGCCAGGGTGTTCACAACAGTGCCCCTGCAAGTACACACGCACCCACACACACACAAACACACACACTAAACAATTCCCTTTGAAGTTCGTGAATCTTTTTATACTCTTGTTGTGTGTTGACTTCCCTATTCTTTTTTCTCACAGTATATTTTGGGGGAAAAAAAAAAGACAATACACCAGCTCTGGCATCTGATGAAGTGTGTGTGTGTGTTTGTTCGGGCATGGCAGCGTCTGTTTCCGGTTTCACACATTTGTTTGTGCCCTGGGGAGAGGAGGTTAAAGAGGTTAAAGGAAAAAATTCACCTCTAATGTCTTACATGTTAAGCTTAAGAATTAGCATGTGGTCATCAGTGGCATCCAAGATTTCATTTGAAATGCATTTCTGAGTTGAATTTTTTCAGCTTCGGGTCGTTTTCACTCACATTTTCTCTAAGTGTTCACCTACCTGCTGAGAGTGGCACCAATTGGCTTTACCTTTTGCTTGATCTCTACTTTAAGTAATGCAGCAACGTCTTTAAAAAAAATCCTGCCGACTAAAAGCTTTTCTAACATTAACACTATCTGCAACACCGGTGTGCTTGCCATCTTGTCGATTCCTAACTCCGAGTCGGTACGGCTACAGTTGTGTAGCTGCATGTGCACTAATTGCACATCGGATGTCTCATGAAGAAAAAATCCGAAATGATATTGTTGGAAAATTTTGTGTGAGAAAAAAAACTCTTTTGCTCTCACAAAGTTGGCAATGAAATCAGACTTTATGTATGAGTTGCTGAAAGGCTAGTTTCCTCTATAAGACATGATGGGAAGATACGTTTCTGAATAATCACATGCATGTGCATGAACGTGCACTGGCACAGCTTATTATAGGTATTTGAGTATAAGCATATTTCATTTTAGATTTAACAGCACATATAAGAACATCACTAGTATATGCATCAGCAGTGTCAACAAAAATGATTAATCAGCAGTTAGTAGCTGTTAAACAGTAACACCCCCTTGAGACATTTGGCCAAAGAAGCTGTAAAGGGTCACAAAGACATGCACACGTGCAAAAAAATAAAAATCATGGACTCAAAAAGCATTCAAATGCTACATTTGCTGCTTAGCTGGACCACAGAGCCCTCTGGTGGTGAAGAACGGTCACTGCACATGTCCAAGACAAGGGATCAATAGTGGTGCTTTATTAGATCCAGATTTGACCGTCAGAGGCCACAGATGAATGAGTTTTGTAGTCTGGTGAGCGGCCGGCGTTCAGTTCAGACTGTCAGACATGTCTGGTGGGGGTTTTGAGTAGAACGAGAGTGAAGGAGGGGTAGGCCTCAAGGCAAATGCCAGAGAAAAAAGAGTGTGGTACGGTAAAACCCGAGAGTCCCCGAGCCGCTTTTACAGAAACAACACTCTCTCTCACGGAGTGGGCGGCAAGCAAAATGAAATGTGACAGAGTATTCATTTCACGTGCATTTTTTTCCACCTCTTCCAGCGCTCACTAAAAAACCGGTGAATGATGAGCGCTTAGCAGATTTACTGAAGGGGAGGTAATTTTCAGTTTTCTCCATGTGTAGTTCAGAATTTTTTCTTTTGCTGAGGGATCATTTTTCCTTCCTTTCTGATACTAATTGTATCCAAGACGGATGGCTCTGTGTGTAAAAAGATAAGAGATTTTCTAACAGAAGGAATGAATGTGATAAATGATTAAAAAAACAAATGTGGGCCTGACAAAGAGCAAGATTTTCATATATTTGGTCTATGTAAAGTTTATCATCTTAAATGTGTGACGTTGATACAATAGAAATTGGTGTTAAGAACTAGGAATTTAAAGGGTTATGTGGTGATGATTAAGATGTAACTGTTAATTTCTCTTTCCAGACTGACCATTGGGAGAACCTGAGCTGCTGGGTGTGTTCTGTATACCAAGCGTAATTATACACTGAGCATAATTTAGGTCTTAACTCCATTCTAAGCTAAAAGGTGGTCCATTGGGCACTGCAGAAACCTAATCTGACATCATATTAAGTCATCTACTGTTCAGACTGCAGCTGTGATGAACATCTCATCAGGTGGTTGTAAAGCCGTTTGTTAATTTATGTGGACGCTAAGCTCGTAAAATGGCCGCAGCGGTTTAATTTTAATACTTCCCTCAGCAAATTATTAGGGCACACACGAGCAGACCGGATCTTTTTTCCAGGCTGTACTGACGATTCATAATACAAGTCATGAATCAAAAGAATTTGTGCTTAGCTGTGAAAAAGTAAGTCGGGTTTTAGGAGCAAAAAAAGACAGAAAGACAGAAAGAAAACTAGATGCCTTAAACAAACAGTCATTATGAATGCTTGTAATTACTAATGCTTGTTTTGCACTTTGGTGGTCAGTGTTAAAAAAAAAAGAACCTATTGATCTCATAGAGGTGAGATGATTGCTGGACCTGAACTCGACCACGTTGGATTTTTACGCTGTTGCATGTGGGCCTTGACAGGGTTAGCGTGAAAAACGCGATCCCGCCCTGCCTTCCCTGGTGCCGCCGTCTCATTTCCTTATCCCCCTCTGGAGAGATGAGAATAATCTGGAGAACAAGATATCTCCATCTCTTCTTCATCTCCACTGCTGTCCTACTATTCCAGTTAAATAAATAAGACATTAAATCGGATGGTCCATGCCTTCATTACCACAGAGGATCGATGTAATCAGAGATGTCTGTACATTACAGTGCATTCCAACATTGGTATGGTTTTGGGGCATGTCCCTTGAGGTGATAAGAAGCCTGTAATGTCACTGCCAGTGTAGATGTAGTACATACTCTGTAGTATATACACTAGTGAATACTAGTAATATGCAGGTTCTTTATGAATGAATTAGTAAAAAAAATATCATATTCATCATTACATTTACCAAACTTACAATTAAACCATTCATACAACTGAGCAGTTGATGGTTAAGCAGATTAGCGGGTATGGGTTTTAAACTCACAACCTTCTGATAAGGCAGCCAAGATTTTAACCACTAAACTAAACCCCTTCAACAATTACTCGTTCTAATTCATAGGGACTTCAATCTTGCATGTGGTAGATGCTTCACAACAATGACAAACTATTATAACCAATTTTAAGAAACATAATTTGGGTAAAGTTCAAGGACATTTTTACACTTATGGAAGGAGACTCCAGTGTCAGTGGTTTATATAATTCAACAGTTTTTCAGTTTTTTTTAGGACTGAAGCAGACACAAGCTGCATTTTTGTTTCATTTTTTATTATTAACTTATTAATAAAGGTTGACGAGGGAACAACTGGTCAGAGCTGCGAGTGGTAAATAAGAACTAGCTTGACTTACAGACAATTTAATAGCATTAAATGATTTAAAAGTGCAGTAAAATAGTCTAATAATATAAACTTAAAATGTATTATTAATAAGACAATTGCAACTCTGATTTTGCATTGGACTGTCTCACACCACAACACACCTTTTTTGCTTTTATCCCTTACTTAATGGAACACATACAGATGGAGTTTTCAGGTAAACCAGCTTTGACACTAATAAGGCACTGGAACTAGACAAATGTAAAAGCAAATATGGTAGCTTAGTTATTTAGCCTGCTAACTATCCTGTAAATCCTGTTTGTTTCTCAAATTTTAAGGGCCGCTACATAAAAATGTGTGATGTGTGACTGTAAACCAGTCAAAGGTTCAATGTGATCTTTTTTAAACTGAATTTAATAATAATAGACTTTTGTCAAGCGGCTTTACAGACACGCTTGTCATGATGTAGATCCTTAATGAGCAAGCCAGAGGCAACAAGTGGATAGAAAAACTTCCTGAGATGGAATGAGAAAGCAAACTTCAGAGGAACCCGATTCAAAAAGGAACCTGTCCTTTTTTGGGTGATATTGAATAGGCTAATTATAGTAAATGCGGTATAAAACAAACAAACGTAAACAAATTTATGTGTGTATGTCCCAGTGGGGAGATCCTGTAGCGTACCTACCTCTATGTTTCCGGTCACACTAAGATGGTAGTTTCCTGCTATTGTTTAAAAGAATTTACTTGATCTTGGTGGGAAATGCGGGTACAAAATACTCCACGAGGCATGAAAACACTGCTTTCATACATATACATACTAAAATGTTTTGCTGTACATTTTTGGGGCTTAATTATGTTATTACTGGTTTATTACACGTGAGGGATTAAACACCCATAATACATTAAGTTCAATATGAAATAAAAAGTACACAGTCTGCTTTATGGTTATTTTTTACAGATGAAAGTCTGCTTGGTGTCTGAACTGATAGAAAATTAATATGCTGCTGTGATTATGTTGCTTCTGATTGAAAGTCCTGATCTGCAACAACAAAACAATACAAAATGTGTTAAATAATCTTTATTCAAAAAACGTCATTAATAATTAGTTCATTAGAATCTTTATTAAAGGCTTAATTAATATTAATTTGATCATGCAGACAAAACTAATACCAGAAAGTATAAAACTGCTGCACGCTTTGTTTTTTTTTTTTGCTGTAATTACAACACTTTTTTTGTTTAAAAGCTAATCTTATTTTAATAGCAATAAAAGACATGTTTCAGGCAGCTCATTTTCATGGCTTAAATGAGTAACAGGTTTGAGAGCAAAATGACCAAACACACAAAGTTTATTTGAAATAAAGTTTGTAAATGAAAAATGTATTTGCAGGTTATAATTTGGATGGCATTATTCAAGGCATTATTTCATCATTCAGTATCACATTGACAATATTAAAAATGAATGAGATTTACTTTTTTCTTCGTGTTCAAGAGATTTAAGGGATTTGGAAATTCAAATCTTTTTAGTGGGGAATATTTTGACATCTAACCCACTTGGTAATTCGAAATATTCCAGAGAATTATATGTGTTCAGGTAATAAGGCTGAATGAGTTTTAGGGAATGAATGTGTAATGAGACTTATGGTAAAAAAGATATGTGTCAATGATGACAGTTTAAATGCATTCATGCAGTAATGCAAAAAATAATGTGATCGCTAAAGTATTTGATTGATTTTACGGTATTTTATGGTAAAGTGCTGTTATAATGAGTTGGAATAACGCACTGATATAGAGAGTTTATTAATTAATAATAAACCTTATTTTATTATAAAATATAATTAATTTAATATTATTTATTTACCATATACTATCATTCAGACACAGCTGGGCCCCTAAAAAAAAAAAATATATATATATATATATATATATATATATATATACATATCTTAAATATGAGTACATGCAGCTCTTCACTGATTACAAACCATTTCTTGAGCAAAGAGCAAAGGAGGTGCATAAAGTTCAGAACAATTTTATTTTATTTATTTTTTTCTAAATGCATTGAGCAACTTACAAGTCTTGAATGACACGTAAATGTGAGAGATTTGATGCTATTTTAAGCACGAAAAAAAGTTACATTCAGCAACCAAACATTCAGTTTGGTTGCTTTACTATTAAATGACATTGCATGAAATGATTTAATTGAGTAAAATCCATGTAATGGTTGTATTTAAGCATTAACACATTTAATCTGGTTTAGAATTTCTGCACTTTCTACAAGCAAGCCATTTGTTCCCTTTTCTCATACTGTATCACCTACAGTACACAGTATATGAGTCTTCATATTTCCCACATGTCCCTAAAATTATGAGCTTTTTTTCTTTTTAAAATAATATTAAATTGCGCCATTAACTAATCCCCATCTCTACTGAGATCTGAATATCCCAGCAGCGCTCTGTTCAGCTGACCTTATCTTCCAAACCATGTTCTCTTTTCCTTCTGTTCTCATCAAGTTTCCTGCTATTCCCTTCGGGCCTTCTGTTCCTCTGTACCATTTTTTTTTCTTGTGTCCTGACTTCTCATATTTGACCCAGTCTTATATTTTCGTTGGCCTGGTTAGCTCTTTCTGCCATGCTCCATTGAGAGACTTCAGACTGCCTCTATTTAAGAATAAATATGTATTTGATCTCAGTCCAAAATCCATATTTAATTCTTTAGAATTGACTTATTTTTATTTATTTTTTTATCATTGGTTTAAGGTTTGTTTTAGAAAACAGAAAGAGAAAGAACCTTCTGTAAGTAGAATACAAGACTCCTGGTTTGCTCTAATACGCACACTGGGAACTATAGGTTTGAATTTATTTGGGTCTTACTGTTATATGCTTTGTGTTTAGAGATTTATAGAGCTTGGTTATGGTTATTTCAGAGACTCCGTGCAGTGTTCAAATAATGCGATCCTTCACGTTTTCAACACTTATTGCAGCAGAGGGAATTTTGCGGTTTATGATTTCTTCTTTTGGTTAAAATAAGACTGAAATTGAAAAGCCACAAGCTAAATATGGAGGTTCTCCATCACTACTATGATAGTAAAAGGGTAAATACATATCACATGAATATGCCTATGTTGTTATAATAATGATGATAATAATAATAATAATAATAATAATAATAATAACAATAGAAATGTATTGTTATTATTATTATTATTATTATTATTATTATTATTATTATTATTATTATTATTATTATTATTATTATTATTGTAGTACATAATCATTACTCTAATTGCTATAAGATACAATTTTTCAATTTGCTTTATGGCTTTTTTTTGTTTAATTCTTTTTTTTTTTTTTCATTATAAGGATGTCACAATGTGATTTTATTGTTTACAGTAAAATACACCAGATGTAGGTATCATAAAGCTCAGCCCTGCATAAAGAGTCCAGCGGATTGGGGTTTTAGGGTCTAGGGTGGAGGGTGGAGGGTGGAGGGTATATGGCCCTGTAGGAAATGGAGTCGGTGAAGTAGACAGTGTCCCCAATCCACACAGGAAAAAGACTGGTTATAGCTGAATGTCCCTGAAGGACAGGAAAGGATGGAATACAGTTCATTAACTACTTTAGGTAATAGGGCATTTCAATTCACAAAACATCCTAGGTGAAAAAGTACCAAATTGTACTTAACCTGATCATCTGGGTGGTTCTCAGAGAAGCAAGTTTCTCTGACCAGAAAAGGTGGTGCATGTGGTGTATATATTATTTGATTTATTTATTTATTTATTTATGCATTTAATTATTTTGTCTGTCTGTGTATATATATATATTATCTGTCTGTATGTCACGTTACATTTACATGTTACATTTATCCCAAACCCTGAAAATCACTTTGACTGGAAAATCAAACATGAGTGTCTGATGCTTCATTGCTGGTGTGGGACAGGGACTGATCAGAACTGGAACCTGGCCCGGTGTGTGTTTTATGGTACTGATCCAGTTTCACTCTGAGGTCTCTTTTTTTTTTTCCACGGTTCATCGGTCTATAGCGGCTGAAGGGAAGCGCGAGCGCGCGCCCCCTCCTCGCTCTCTGATTGGTCAGAGGGCTGCTGGAGTCTCTCCATTCACACGCGCTGCTTCTGCTCACATGGACCTACTGTCATCAATGGCAGCGGCGCTCGCGCAGAAGGGACTAATTATTTTCCATTTGGAGGATAATTAAAGCGGGTGATTAGACTAACCACGGGTGAGTAGGAGACAAAAAAAATGCAAGTGTTATTTAATGCAAAATTGATTGCGCGTGCTGAAGACCTGTGTGTGGAGGAGAAACCGAGTCTGATTTAGAGAAATGTTACAATGAAATGCAATGTATTTGATGCAACGCGTTCCTCGAGTGAGTCGCGTGCACGTGCTGACGGGGAAGCAGGGGTAAGGTGCAGGGGTAAGGTGATGTGGATGGATCACAGGGAGGGACGCTGGAGGTTGTCACGTTAGAGGCTCACGGGCTCGCGCGCAGTCCGGGCGCAGGGGAAAAAAAACCGCCTGTGCCGAGTCTCGAGCCGGGTAATTGGCTGCAGATGCGGAATTCAGTGCGCTGTTCGGGAAGAAGAGAAACGCACTTGAGAGAATTTAGGGAAGGAGAAATCCATTCGGCAGTTTAGAAGGAGACCTCTGGGTCCTGAGCAGGAAGTAAGCGAGCGCATTATTGCACTTTCAATCATTTATTCATGCATATCTGGCATAAGCGCGAGCTCAGCTATCGGAATTCCCTCATCCGGTTTATTTAATAATTTTTAGTATTTATTTTTAAAACACAAAGTTTATGAGGCGCAATGAAACCTGGTGGTCGTTCTCCAAACACTGACTTATTCATACCTGTGAGATAAAACCATTTTTAGCATAAAGTGCCTGCAGGGAAAGATTTTTCTTTTTAGAGATTTTGACGTCACAAAGCAAAATCAATCTATCTATCTATCTATCTATCTATCTATCTATCTATCTATCTATCTATCTATCTATCTATCTATCTATCTATTTACCTGCTTATTTGTTCGTTTGGTTGTCGGCACGTTTTTTGTTTGTTTGTTTGTTTGTTTGTTTGTTTGTTTGTTTGTTTGTTTACATTTTTTGTTTGTTTGCTCTAACTTAATCAATAGATTTCTTTTCGTTTGTCTGTTCGTTTTTTTCTTGGATGTTTATTTAGTTCTCCTTCCCCACTGGCTGATATTTGATCAATTTTTATTCATCAAAATGCACATCTAAATTTATTAAAAACATCAATTTTGATTTGCATTCGCCTAAAATGTATCCACGTTACGCGCGCGTGCATGGTCGCTTTCCAGAAACAGTCTGGTTACTCCCCCCTGCTACCCATCACATTTACCCCGGTGTGCATGCGACGTCTGGGGGATGTTTGTGTTGTTGATGTAAAGCTTAGGCTTATTTAAAAAATGACGTTTCAGCGGTGTTATTGTGTGGACAGTTTCCTGTTATTTGCTCTGTGGCTCTGTGGCTCTGTGGATCTGGGGCTCTGGGGCTCTGTGGATCTGGGGCTCTGTGCTGGTGCAGTAATAGAGCTGTAGTTTGTAGTCTGTGCTGTTGTAATTGCACGTTGAAGGGAACGCACAAGCCACCGGCCCCGAGCTGCCCTTTCACCCGGGACTTTGTAAGCTGAACTTATTAGAGTGAAAAGTGTTTCAACATGTGCAGGAGGAAAGCCATGGGAGGCAGAGCACCTCTGTTTCACATCTGCCTTATTCACTGAAATGAGAAAATAGATTTAATGATAAGAGTACTAGATACAGTAGATCAAGTTATTATTAATAGATATTAGCTACATAAAACTACTACTACTACTACTAATAATAATAATAATACTAAGAATAATAATTGTTATTATTATTATTATTATTATTATTATATAATTATAACAGTATGGACAAAAATGAATTATTATTATTATTATTATTATTATTATTATTATTATTATTATTTTCTCTTTTGTTTTAAATATAAAAGAATGTCAGAAGGTAAAAACCATGCTTAGTACAATAAAACCCTTCAGTAAATGTCTAACAGTTCTGTTCAACCAAAGAACAAATGAAAAGATAAATTATAATAATAATAATAATAATTATAATAATAATAATTATTATTATTATTATTATTATTATTCACAATAGACAGATACATTCAGACGTGTTATTAGCAATTAAATGTTATTCTGTTATTAAAAATTATTCTGTGTATTATGTCCTGTACTACTTTAGTTCCCAAAATCAATTATTACAATATTATTATTATTATTATTATTATTATTATTATTATTATTATTATTA